>PVHP010004170.1:30520-73105 GCA_004024765.1 Zapus hudsonius | reverse complement strand
TTTGAAATTTACTGTTTGCTTATTTGACAATTTGACATATGTATAATTTATTTTGATCCTATTTAGCCTCCCCCATTTCTATTACCACCCTCCCACTTTGTCTAAATAGCTTCTTTTTAACAGCCTTACCTGGGGCACTGTACACCAACTCTCCTCCTTCTCTTAGTCTTAACAACTAAAATAAACTCGTTAGTTGATTGGCTGTGCAAACTTACTATTGGATTGCTTCTTTCTTTTTTTTTTTTCCTTTTTTCCCACCAAGGATTTCTTTTCATTCCTTCTCCTGGCCTGTCTTTACAATGCTGTACTCCTGATAAGGAGTATTATCATTCAATTACACACGGGACACACACATCCACTTTGTGTTCCTTAAATGAAAACAATTTGTTTTCCAGAGAAGCTGATTCAACAGGGAAGAGGGACATAAATTATTATAACTTTCAGTTATTATTTCTTGTCTCTTCTTTCCATGTCCTCCAAATACGTTATCTCTTTCATGCTTAGGAATTCCAATAACTATTTTGAGGATTTTCAGGGAATTTGGAATCTGAGATTCTGAGGAAAACAGTAATTCTAACATACTTCATTGACTGTCAGTGTTCCGGATTCACATGACATTACTGTCTGCTTTAAAAACTCATTTCCTAAGCTATGCCATTCCTCATGGCATTAAACTTGCACTTCTCCTCCTGTGTCATGAAACAATGTCTCATGAACCATCATTTAAAGTTTCTTTCTGCAGCATCAGAACTTTTGAACCAAAAATCGATGGCCTCTCGGTTAAAGGATTTTTGAATAGAGAACAAGTATTGAAAATTGAAATAGGGGCAGCTTCAAATTTGAACCAGCTTTGGGGCAAAAACCTCTAATCCCAGTACTTGGAAGGATGAGAGGGGAGGATTGCAGTGAGTGCAAGGTTAGCTCGGTCTACATAATAAGACCCTGTATAAAAGAAAAGACGGCCCTCACTGAACCATGTTTTTTTAATATTCTGAAAAAAAATTGAACTTTACCTCCTTCCCTCTGAGATCCTGAAATGGAAGGGTTCTCTCTCTCTTTCTCTCTCTCTCTCTCTCCCTCCCTCCCTCTCTCTCTCTCTCTCTGTCTCTCTCTCTCTCTCTCTCTCTCTCTCTCTCTGAAAATGTAAAATCACTTCTGTCATGGCTTGATCCAGGTGTTCCCCACAAAAAAAAAATGACTGTGTTCTGGGTAATAGATCTTCATCTGATGGCAGTTTGGGTTTTATAACCTCGATGGTTTTCAGGGGAGAAGCTTTTGGGGGTTTTAAGCCAGCTTCCCCTTGCCAGTATTTGGCACACCTTTCTGCTGATGTTTCCAGTGTTGGATTCTTTCTGTGCAGTAATTGGAAAGCTGACTGCAACAACTTCCCACCACATGAGTTTTAAGATACATAATTTCAGAGATGCTTTGATCAAGCAACAGTGAAATTGAGATATTATATACCATCTCATTCACTGTTGCTTGATGAATGTGTGCATATATATATATATATATATATATATATATATATATATATATATATATGTGTGTGTGTGTGTGTGTGTGTGTGTGTGTGTAAACAGACACAATGATGTAAATGCTTTATGTGTTTATTTAATTTATTCATTTATAAGATTCACCATGTACCTCAGGATGGTCTTGAATTTTCGCTCCTTCTGTTTCTGTTTTTGCAGATCTAGGGTTATAACTATATATCACTGAACCTGTCTGTATTTATTTACACAGAAATATTTTGGATCTTTTTCTTGACATTTCCCCCTGCAATCTAGCATATCCATAACAGATTTCACATTTCTATCTTCAAGTTTTCTCTTTTCTCTCCTCTCTTACTTTCCTCTTACTCCTCTGTCATACTCATTTGATAAACCTCTCATTCAGATTTAAGTTTCTTTACCACATAAACAGTGATAGCGGACACTTGAAGAATATGCGTACTGTAGTTACTGTAGCCTCCTTAAATAAAACTTTATTTTGCAGGGACTTGTATTTTAGAATATGGCATCCCTAACCCTTACCCTTTCAAACAAATTGTATTTTAAAATTTCTCTTCTCTTTAGGTAAATTTTTACCTTCCTGCATTCATATGTTGAAAGACTCACCTCAACTTCATTTTAGATGTGAAAACTTCAAGAGAGTTTGTAGCACATCCTGGAGGTAGAGACGTCATCAATAAACTGTTTTCCTCAGGAAGAATCCAGACCTCCTCTCCCACCCTTTCTATGTAAAGACACAGGAAATTAAACTTGAAAGATTTTCTATGTTACTGTTCTCATAAATGTATGATGTATATTAAATCGTTTTATGTTCAATAACAAATGAAATTATATTATCCATCCTAAGGGATATGTATTGTTGAGGACACAACCTGTTTATTTCAAGCACAAATTTGTGTAAGCAATAAATGATAATTCGGGTAATTAATAAATTCAATATTTTGTTTCATAACTTATGGCTTTAAGATATATATGAAATGAAATTTGAACTTAATAAGTAGGAAAGTAAATGTGTGAAAAAGTCGAAGAAAATCATATACTCAGAATATGCAATAGTGAAAACAAAATGGTACTTGTTCAAGTATTTAAGAGAGATGAGTGATGATACACCAGATGGTGAAATTGTCTGTGGAAAAAAAGATAAAACACTCAGTGTTGAATTACCAGGAAATTTTTTTGAATTAGTACATATAATATTTCTCAGGAAATTTTGTTATTTTAGTAATCAGTCATCAGTGTAATCTCTAATCAAGATCTATTGCAAAAATAAGTACTTATTGGGTGATTTTGTGTGATATTTGGGAATGTCTTAGTAAATAAAGGGAGAAATATAAATTGCATCCATGAGAAGAGAGACACTTTAATTTTACAAAAAATATTCTCAGATATTTAGGTGGCATAAGAATTCACAACTGATTTGAAAGAGTTGTAACCTTCTATAATTTTTAGCCTATTTTTCAAGACCTGAAGTGCAAAGACAACCCAGTGGATATTTAACTTATTTATGAATATAAATAAGGAGGAACAATGGCCTAAGTGGGGTCAGGGGAATGGAATGAGTAAAGAAAAGAGGTTAATCAAAATGTAGGAGGTTTAGAATGAGCCACAAGGAACCCTACTTCTTGGATAATGGCTTATTCAATAGTTGTAGATTGTTACTATGCCAGGGATGGGATACCATCCAGTGAGTTGTTGGCCAGGGAGGTTCCTGAGGCCCCCAAAACATTACAGGCCAATGCCAAGGCAATTGGTTGCCCACCAGAATGAGATAGTAAGACCCTATTGCTGAAGATCACATATGATAGGGCTTCAGGTCACTGAGAAATCAAGTTGAGCTGAACTGGAAACCTCCTCCCTGTTAACTAGCTGACAGAAAGCTGGTAAAAACTACAGCTGCCTGAATCCCTCTGGGAGAGAGAAGTCATATATGGTGGTGAACAGCAGTGGAACTTGCAAGACTTAAGACTGGCCAGCCAGGCCAAAGGTGCCAACTGGGGCTATAGTGGCATGTCTATTGGAGAAAGGAGTTGTTTTCTAACTTGACTAGAGGCCTGCTCCGCAGGTGGAAATACATGCCTAGTACTGAAGACCTAGTCAAAAGCCTATGGTGGGGGATTTAATGAGCCCTCGGGGCATAGTGCCTGCTGTTGTCTGGCTAAATGCATATATATTGGCTTACCAAATGGCCTTATAAGCCCTTTTTAAATGCCCATGTCCACGGCCACTTAATAATGCTACTCTCACTCTTGTCTAGAGAAGCTTCTCTTTTTCAGATGGTAATGGCCACTGTAATAACTTAAAAGACACCATAGTGCTGAGAAGAAATGACAGTGGAGTGTTCAGCACTGGGACATCTCTATCACACCTCCCTAGGTTCAGGGTCTGTTGTGGCAGAAACATTATAAGAGCCAAAGGAAGGGTAGGGCTGCTTACATAGCCAGCTTAAATGGCCTTGATATTGATTATTTCACAATGCTCGATAATACCTACAGAAGACCTTCATGATGGGAGGAAAAGATAGATAGATAGAGAGAGAGAGATAGAGAGATAGATAGATAGATAGATAGATAGATAGATAGATAGATAGATAGATAGATAGAGGGAGAGAGATTAATGAGAGTGGGGAGAGATGTGAGGGTGGATGTGGAGGGAATTATAATGACTTCTTGTCTATAATTATGGATGATATGAATAAAAAGTTTAAAAATTGTGAATGAAAAGCTAATTAAATTACATTCTTGCTTAAAAGATTTGAGAAGACATGTAGAAAAAAAGGAGAAATAGTAGCAATCTGTAATATAGGTGTGCAGCTGGCTAGGGAATCTCAGCAGAAGGAATAACTAATTGGAGAAATCAGAATTTTCCTAGAAGTATTTGCTTTTGAACTAAGTAATGAAAAGTAAGTAAAGGTTTGTAGCAAAGAGAAAGATGAAAGATGGCGATGGTGATGGTGGTGGTGGTGTGTGTGTGGTAGGGGACAGATTGCCAAGTACGTGTAAAAGCATGGAAGTATAAGATCTGGCCGTCAATGGTCGGGCATATAGATGACAAGGACAAAGGCAGCCTTCACAGCAGCGTTTGTCACAGAAGTATAATTGCCACAGTTTGGATCTTGACTCTCTCCTACAGATCCATGTGTTAAGGGTTGGTTTTCAGTCTGAGGCACTATTGGACAAGATGGACCATTAAGGAAACAGAGCCTACTTCAAGGTAGTTAGGTTACTGGGTGGTGGGGAGTGTTCTTCTTTTGAAAGGATAATTGTAATCTGGGTTCCTCTTCTGTTTTTTTGTTTTGTTTTGTTTTTGTTTTTGTTTTTGTTTTTTTTTTCACTTCCTAGCCATCTCAAGATGAAGGTTTCCTTCTCTGTACATGCTCTGTGCTTGTCCTTATGGGTTCCATCATCACATGACCAGAATCCATGGAACAAGTGACCCTGAGCTGAAATTTTCAAAACTGTGATGTGAGTTCCTTGTGACGTGAAAACAGCAGGGAGAGAGAAACAAGAAGGCTTGGGGGCATCAGGAAGTTGGGAGTTAGTTGGAAAAGCAACTAAAAGAATTGCATTTGGAAGTAGCATGATGACACCTAAATCTCTGTGTGCTAACTAAAAGATATAATTTACAAAATATTTTCATTTTTAAAAAGTTTGTGTTATTATGTGTGAGGGTGATATGTGCACATTTATTCAGGACAGAGGACAACCTCAGACGCGGTGCACCTGTATTTGGTTTGAAGCATGGTTTCTTGCACACCATAGCATGCACCAGGCTAGGTGGCTCCCATGGTTCTGAGGATAGCCTCATTTCCATTTGCTCACTTGCAGTAGGTATGCTGGGAGTGCAGATATAATCTACCATGTTTGCAAGGGTTTGTGGGCACAAACTGCACACTAACACATAAAAACACAAGTACTTGTGTGTGAATGTAATGAAGACTATTCCAGGCAAAAGGAAAAGGAGCAGGGAGCCACATAGGAGGGAATTCATTTAGTGCCTTCAATACTGAGCAAGGCATGAACTGAAGCGAGGGGTGTAGAAAAGTGGGCGAGGTCAGACAAGAGTAATGAAAAGGGAAACAGATCAGGCAGGGCTCCCTTGGTCTTTGTAAGACCTTGGGTTTTCACTGTGAGGGATGATGCTACTGGAAGAAAGGCATACCATCGCGATCTGAGTTAACGTTAAGATAAAGACTGAACTGTTAAGAATAGCCCCAATGGGAGAAGAGGCATGTAGAATCCAAGCTGGAAGTTAAGGCAATATTTCAGGCTCACGCAGTGTGAGTCAGTGATCATGGTGGAGATATGTGAACTATCTGAACGAGACAAAAGTGTTTTCTGACACACTGGCTGTGGATTATGACACATTTTCGGTTTTAAAGCTATGGGATGTTTATTAAAATAATAAATTTAGGAAAATTTGGAGGCAGAGTAGAAAATTACGGTCCTTGGAAATACTGAGTGGGTAATTTGATCTTTATTTTAATTTTTATTTTTTTATATGTAAGCAGAGATAGAAGAGAGACAGAGAGAATGGGTGTGCCAGGGCCTCCAGGTGCTGGAGTCTAACTCCAGATGCATGTGCCACTTTGTGCATCTGGCTTTACTTGGTACTGAGGGATCAAACTTGTATCCTTAGGCATTGGAGGCAAATGTCTTAACTGCTAAACCATCTCTCCAGCCCTAATTTAATCTTTGACCATGAAACTTAGTAGAGGTATCTGAGTTAGTGTTACATGTGTGGAATTTGTCATCCGGAAAATGCACCTTATTGATAACAGGACTGAATGAGATCACCACTCCAATGAGAGAAGACAGCAAAGAGAAGAAGACATTACTACTCAGGGCTCTGAACTGGCAAGATGAGGACATAGGGAAGAAGATCAAGAAGAATGTTGGGAAGGAATATTCACATAGGAGAAAATGAGGAAAAACCCAGGAAGCAAAGCCAAGAATATGTCAAGTGACAACCAAGAAGTCACGCTCTGTATGAATAATCTTGAGTGAAGAGCTAAGACATGAAACTCAAAGCACTTTGGGAGAAGGAAATCATACAAAAAAAAAAAAACATTGAGGAGCTTTGCTGAAAATAGAGTAGACACACAGTGTTTCAATTATAGTCAGAAGGGAATATGGTGCCAAGATATTAATGTTTTGATTTCACTTTTAGAGGTAAGGGGAATCACAGATCACAGGGATGCTACAGGAAGCAATCCAGAGGAGATTAAATAAATAATGATTTAGTAGAATGAGAATTACTATTGTTGGGTCCCTGGGTGGATGGCAAGGAACAGGAAAACACGCAAATGGAGATGATTGATGTTTGGGTGTAATCCAACCATCCTAACAGAAGGGAAAGAACAGAACCAGGTAGATTGGGTGCAGCTGGTGGAAATTTCTTCCTGATTGCTTTTGTTTCCTCAGTGAAAAGGAGACAAGGTTATCCATGTGAGAGGGATAACTGGAGAGATTGAATTCGAGAGCTGAAGGGAAAGGAAGAAGAAATGGTTTCTGGGAGCATGGATTATTCATGGGCCTTAAGGAAATGGATTTTGATTTGTTGGCATTATCGAACAGCACAATGGACATTAGTGAATATCAATTTAAAAGGAGATTGGTTATTGTGACTGGCATGTGTGAGAACCGGTAGGAAATAACCTGGAAGTTATAGTTACCTTGCTAAATGAGACAATGAAAAATAGATTGTTAAGGGGTGCTGATCCATATCACATAGGCAAAGCTTAATGATCAATTTATTACATATTCTAATATTATTGTTTCTTATTATTTCTTATTATATTTCTTATTATTGGTTGCTAATGCAACAATACAAAGTTGTATAGGTAGAATAAACAAATTCACATTAAATTTCAGTCCAATTCCAGGTCTCAGAGGTAGCCACTATAAATACTTTTACGTCTATCCTTCTAGACATTTTCTATGAATATATAAGCAGGTAGTTTTTTAAAATAAAAATTGCCCCATTCTCTTCATATGGTTTGGTATGTAATTTTTTTTAACTCTATATCAAAGGCACATTTCTATACTGGTACTTAGACATCTATCTCATTCTACAACAATATTATTCTATTGTTTTTCTTACCATAATTTATATAAATAATCACTTTTTGATTAAGTTGTCTCTGCGTTTTGTTCTTATGGGTAATGCAAAAGTGAACATTCTTATCTTCAGAAGATTATTAGTCCTTGAATCATTTTGCTGATGTAGATTACTTGAGGAAGGATTGCTTTCCCAAAGGGGATGTACAACAATATAGTTTCTATCAAATGACTAGTCAAAAAGAACATTACAGTTTCTTCCTCTTCCATATTATCAGCAACACAATATATGAAAACTGTTAGTTCATATACGCATATATTTATTCATTTAGGGGTAGTTTGAGCATTGCCTTTTATTTCACAATTTGAAAACTATAAAAGAGTTTAAATATAGAGACAATAAAATTATATGAGGACTGATGAGCTCGAGACAATTTTACTCTATGGCTGTTATTGTTTTAGATTCAATTTTATTTTACGTATTTTAGGAAATGGAATTTTTGCCCGAACACATGAAGCTCAAATCTTACTGTGGAGTTTCTCATTTATTTTCCCTACCACAATCATACATTATATTCAAGTTTTTATCTAAGGCACTTACTTATAGGATTCACATATATCTTCAATCTCTTTTTCTCTTTGAAAACAATGAATAGTGTTTGTCACACTTTGAATTCACAGTGACTAAGAAAAGCATGTGACATTGTGTGTTATGGTTTGAGTGGGAAATGTCCCCATAGTCTCGTGTCTTTGAATATTTGGTCCCATAATGGTGTCTCTGTTTTAGAAGGAAGGACCTTGGAGGAAGAGGGATCCTGGGAGATGGACCTTAGATCTTCAGAGTCACACACTCATTCTCTTTGTAGTCCAAGCTCTCTGCTTCCCATTCCAGTCACCCCAGCCACCTGCTCTCACTGCCCTGAGCTCCACCACACCTTCCTTGACATGAAGGAACATACCACTCAAATCATGAGCCAAAATGAATCCGTCCTCCTTTCATTTGCTCCAGACAGGCATTTTATTATGGCAACAAGAAAAGCAAATAGCACATAAATAATTGAAAAAAAATAATCATTAACAGATTAATAATAGGCAAATATATTCTCACTTATGCCCTACTATTAGAAAAGCAACACAGTGGTTTGTATTAAAATATAATATTACTTTATATGTTGAAAAATGGAACAATACATTTTATACATTTTATTTTTGATTTAACATTATGCATTTTAGCTCTGCAATGTTAGTATCTTCCATGCTGTTCTTTCTCATCAGATTGCCTTATGCTTCCCTCAGAGAAAGACACTTGTGTTAGCATCTAAGACCTACCTGCAAAATCTCATAATGTCTACCTCCATAACTTCTCACATCTGCTAAGGATATTGACTCATTTATCTGTTTGATTTGCTTAAACATCAACAACTATAATGCACAGTTCACAGGGATTAGGACTCAGCTATCTTTGCATCTATTATTAAACTTGACAGTTATATAAAGAATTCTAATCAAGACTGAATGATGAACAGTATATAATGATCCTATTGATGAGATGCTAAAATTCTTTCAAATATTTTTTTTTGGCCTGAAATCGTGTGATACTCAAATCATCTGGGTTTAGTGGCTGTTAGCAGTTTTACTCGTTTAAAAATATACTTGGAATTTTAATACCTAGGTCCTTTGAGAATTACCTAGATTTTTTTTTCTTTCAAAATACCCTTCTAGGATTTGATATCAATAACAATAGCTCAGGTGTACTTCCTTTTTTTCTCTGATGCACACGATTTTCCATATGGAGGATATGAACTAAATTCTAAGACATAAAGTCAGCTTCTTGAAAAATGACTGCAGAGAGAGGTGAGGAGTTACAAGGTATCACTCACTCATGTGACTCAATGGCTTTATTAGGCTTAGGGACTCGAGGGGAGACTCCATCCTGGCAGGGAAAATGGCATGAGCAGAGGGTGGCATCTTCTGTAGCTTTTGACTACTATGTAGCAGATTGTGTTTTGTCTAGGACATCATAGACTTCTACAATTTGTAACACTATATGCACTTGCTTTCTACAGTTCATTTTGTATTTGTATTTACTATTTGTTTGTTTTCTCTTATTATTTCTTGAACTTTCTCATGGGAGACCTTCTATGTATTTTTCACTACCAATACATTAGGTTTTGATGTATAGAAATTTCACCTCTTAAGTTCTGAATATTTTTTACTTACTTTATAAGGTAAGGTTCTATAGATGAGAAATTTTCAGAATGCCATGCCAATTCCAAAAGAAAGTGGTTGATTACTATCATTAATGATTATTCAATTATTTTGTGGCCAGATAATATGTCATTTTCATAACGATTCTTCCCAATACATTGAGATTTGCTTTCTGAAGGTCATTTTTATTAATATTTAATGTGAATACTTTAATAGTAGCAAAGACTATAGAAGATAGTTAATATCTTTAAAATTGAATCAAAGTACAAGGATATTACAGTGGTGTTAAACATATTTCTTTCTAACTTTCTTTTTATCCTTGCTCAGCATTATATTTCCATATTCTCTGTTATAATGTAAATGCTACTTCATGTAATTATTCCTGTCTTATATAGCCAGTGTTTGAAAAATTTTAACCAAATTCATAACAATTCACACAGTTTCTATTTCTTTATTGATCGAGTACTGATCTGATAGAATCAAACATAGGATTGATCTTTAACTGACATACTTATTTCAACCAACCAAACTTCTTTCCTTCTTTCTTTCCTTTCCTCTCTCCCTTTCCTCCCTCCTTCCTTCCTTCATTTCATCCTTCCTTCCTTCCCTTCATTGTTTCCTTCCTTCCTTCTGTCCACACTCTTTTCTCGTTCTGTTTGTTTGTCTTTAGAGGCAGTGTCTACATTTTTGAACCCAGTTTGGCCCCATTCTGTTTCTTAGTTAAAAATCTGAGGCTCCCTTCTCCACCTCCTGCATGCTGGGCTTAAATGTATGTGCCAATATGCTGTTTTCTGCAATGCAGGAGACAAAACCCATGACTTCATATATGCTAGGCAAGCATTCTACCAACTAAGCCGTATTTCAATATTTAATCAGGTGCTATGTTTTTCTCCTGCGCTTCCTAGCTGAATTTTTGCCCAGGTTCCAGAAATGTCACTATTATTCTCTTTCCACTGGATATCCATTGAACTTTAGTTTGGAGTGGAAGTTTCTCAGAACACAGAACTCTAGATTTATAAATATTTTCATTCAATATGCTGAAGGTATTTTTTTTCTTTTTCCTTGAAATTCTGTGACTGAAAGTATAAGTGTGAATACAAGTTTGGCTCCTTTCCAAATGTGTGGTCTTTCTCTTTAGTAATTACAGTAGTGCTTTATTTTTCTTGATTGTTATGTAGTTTCCCTGTGATGTGATGGAGAATATATAATGTTATAAGGGAATGTATGTGCTAATGAGTTATCTTCATCTCTCTCTTCAGGAACATGTTTATTGTTAGATTTTCTCATTTTAGTGTTAGTATCTTTTCATGATCCTGTCATATTCTTCATCTCACTCTGTGTCGAATTCAAGATAATTAGGTCAGTGACCCAGTTCTCCAAGTCTCTGTTGAACTATTTATAATCTACAGTATAACAAATGTACACTTACTTGTTTTTTCCAAGCTCTATGTATTTTCATTTATATTTTCTCTATGTCAGATCTAACTGTCCACGGTAGCATCTTTTTGTCTTAAGCATTTATCCTCTTCTATGACTGTGCTAATATTAAACATATCTATTTTATGTTGTGTTTTAGATTTCTATATTTACATAGAGTATATTACTCTGTAACTGACAGACTTTATGTGTCACAGTGTTTTGCTATTATATTGGTGTGTTTTACCTCTTTTTGTTATGTGAGCTGATTATTCAGAGGACATTGGTTAGTTGATTGGTTATTTTATCCTGTGAGTGTCTGTGGCCTGGTTGATGAGACTTCACTTAACAGCAGTCTGCCTGTTTCTTTCAGTGTTTTCAGACATACCACCCAGGCACAGACCTGTTTTCTAGAAAAACAAAGTGAACAGAATATGTTTATATAAGGCTGACTTAGTTTAAGAAATTATTTTGTTTGCTTGTGGTGTTAATCCCGATTTAAAGCATATTATTGATAATTTTTATACATGAACATAATGTAGCTTGATCAAAATCCCATTATATTCTTTATCTCCCCTTTTCCCATCCCTGTTCCTCTTTCATTGAGCCCTTTCTTCTTTCCAGCAGCTCCCTGTCTATTGCCATCATTTTTTTTTTTGGCCCAACTCCATCATCCATGCCAATATATTGATGGACACAGCAATATTGTGCAGGTCATGACCTCATAGAAGCTGTTATCAATTTTTTAAAGTATCTTCATAGTGACATCTTTGAAGTTTGACCAAATATCTGATTTTCAGAACCTAGAGAAGTTAACACACAAAGTTAGCCACAATTTCCACCTCAAACAGAATTTTACATTTATTTCTAATGAGAATTTCCAGATCTTAAAAATTCAGACATCTGTTCTTCATCTGTGTGGAACACACTTAAATTCTCTACCGAAAGATGCAGACATTTGCCATGCCCTTCCCCCTGTCAGAATATGCGTGCTTCTGCCTAGCAACATATTCACTGCTCAAAAGTCCTTAAAGGGCTGGAATTATGGTTTGATCCAGGTGCCCCCCACAAACAAATGAATGTGTTCTGGGTAATCGATCTTCAGCTGATGGCAGTTTGGGTTTTACAACCTCGATGGAGCTGTGTTGTCGGGGGAGGGCTTTTGGGAGTTATAAGCCAGCTTCCCCTTGCCAGTGTTTGGCACAACTTCCTGCCAGCTGTTTGCACAGCTGTGGTGGAGGTGATGTCCACCCCTCTGCTCATGCCATTTTCCCAGCCATCATGTAGATTCCCCTTAAGACCATAAACCAAAATAAACCCATTCCTCCCATCAGCTTGCTTTTGATTGGGTTCTTCTCTGTTGCATCAAGGAGAAGGCTAACTAAGACATTTAGTAACGTTTGCTGCTCTCAACTTTTCACAGACTCATGACCTATGAGTCTTTCGATGAAGGAAAATTAATCCTCTACTTTGTGCAGACCAATATGTGCTCTCCTAGTTAATGAGCACATGTGTTTCCATTCTAAATTTCCCACTGTATTGGTTCCTTTCTCCTCATCCTACTGATTTATTTTCTCTTTTTATCATGTTCTTCTCTATGAACTATGTTATGATAGCTAAAATAATTTTATCTTAATTTCCCAAGGTTGGAGCTGGAGAGACAGCTCAGTGGTTAAGGCAGTTGCCTACAAAGTGCAACAACTTTGGTTTCATTCCCCAGTATCCAAGTAAACACTTAAAGCCAGATGCACAAAGTGGCACATGTATCTGGAGTTCATTTGCAATGGCTAAAGGCCCTGGCGGCACATCCATTCTCTCTCTCTCTCTCTCTCTCTCTCTCTCTCTCTCTCTCTCTCTCTCTCTCTCTCTCTCTCTCTCTCTCTCTTCTTGGAAATAAATGAATAAAAGAAAATATTTTTAAAAAAGATTTAAAAATTCCAAAGTTGTAACTTGAAAGTATTCTGTTAAATAATTCATATTCAGTAGCCAAAAATTATCTACATATTTTTACTTTTTTGGTTTTTAATTAATTTGTTTTTGTTTTTTTCAAGGTAGGGTGTCTAGCCAAGGCTGACCTTGAATTCACTATATAGTTTTAGGGTGGACTTGAACTCATGGCAAACTTCCCTCCTCTGCCTCCCAAGTGCTGGGATTAAAGGCATGCACCACTACACACAGCTTGTTTTCTTTTCTTTTTTCTTTCTTTATTTCTTTTTTTTTTTTTTTTGTGGAAACACATTCTCACTGTGTAGTCCAGGGAGTCAAATTGTCTGCCTCCAATGTCAACCGCCTGAGACCTGTGACTGTAAGAGCAAACCATCAAATGTGACCTCTTAATAACTTTCTAATATACTTAAATATATTTCCTTTACATTTTGTTCTATTTCTCTAAATTGCTAGCAATAATTTTACTCTATTTTTCACTTTGAGATGTTGACATATTAAGGACATTAATTACTTAACCTTTTTTATTAGATTCTTTTGTCTTATTTGAAGCATTTATTTTTGTAGATGACACACTATTGTTTAGTAAGCAGAAAATTTTGTATGCTATGCAAATGTGGCACTCATGGAGATGTAAAGCTCCTCTCTCTCTCTCTCTCTCTCTCTCTCTCTCTCTCTCTCTCTCTCTCTCTCTCTCTCCTTCTCTGCATTTACCTGTGCATGTGAAGCAAACATTCACTACAATTCTCACCTCAGGAAGAGTTGGGATGTCATGACCCCGCCCCCCAAATGGAAGGTTGACAGGCTCTGTCATGTGAAGGTCTTCTGTGTAAACACAGCTACTGGGAGTTGACGGGGCCAAGGCCACACTATGTCTAAATGACAGAGTTTCATAGCACTTTTCACTATTCTCCAGTTTTCACATTTTCTACCTCCCCTCTTTGGGACGTACCCCGAGCCAGGCAAGATGTACAATAGGTCCTCGTATGAATGCTACGGGAGTTAAAGCTGCTCTTTTGTTCATGTGAAGCCTGTTCTCTAAGAGGGAATTTATGCCTGATACTGTGAACCAGGTCAGTAAACCACAGCTGGGGAGGTTCTAGGCTATCAATCACCCATGTGAAAATGATGGATGTGGTGATACCTGCATGGCACCCTAGCACGAAGGAGATAGAAAGACAAGGATTCCATCAAGCTTGCTGTATAGCTCATCTAGCCAGTAATGAGCTCTAGCTTCAGTGACAGACACTGTCTAAAACACAGGTTGGAGACTGATTGAGGAACACACCTGACACTGACCTCTGGCCTCAACTTTTATGCACACACATATATGGATGTGCAACTGCACACACATGTGTACCTATGCCTATATTAAATTGGGGTTTATTTGTAGCAATAAATCTCTATATAAACTTTTAAAGTATTCAACTTTGGGCTGCAGAGATGGCTTAGCAGTTAAAGGCTATTGCTTGCTAAGCCTAATGGTCTGGATTTGATTCATCAGTGCTTACTTAAAGCCCGATGCATAGAGTGCCCCAAGCATGTTGAGTTTGCTTGCAGTGACAAAAGGTTGTGGTGTGCCAATTATCTCTCTCTCTCTCCCTTTCTCTCTCTCTCCTTGAAATTAACAGAATTCATGTTTTCAGGGAGGAAAAATAAATTTTTAAGTAATCATGTTATGATACACACTTAGCAATAAGAAGATTCTGGTTAGAAATAAAGATAATTTTTGCCTAAGATTTATTTTATTTTTCTGACAACTGGTAATTCAGAGTCATGATAATACTACCAAAATATGCATGAAATAAATGTCTATATGCATGAACAAAAATAAGTAAGCTTGTTCTCAAGGAACAAGTATTAGTTAAGGCATACAAAGTATATGCATATGGGTATAATACATTAATATCAGATCAAAAAATGATAGGATATTTGAGTATATGTAAAGAATTATAAAACAATGTCTAATTTTATACTATGCTGACAGTGATCAATAATATGATCGTGCATTATGTCTCAAATGTCTAGGGAAAAATATAAAGACATATATAATGAGAGAATGACCATGTGATTATAAAATGGTGAGGCAGAGTTCAGAATACTATTTAACCTTTCCTAGAACTTACTAAACAAGTTAATGCATGACGTAGTGACATGAATGTATCTTTGATAATTATACAAAGCAAACAACGTAGCAGTAAATTTATGCCCCGATTCTTCAACATAGAGGCAAAATAATGAAAAATTAAATTAATCTCCATAGGAAAAGCTAAAAGAGTAAAATAGGGCAAAATTCAGACAGAATAGCAATCAAAGACCCAGAAGCTCCCTCAAGGCACTGAAACTTTAAAGAGCCTCTTATCTAACTGCTCCTAAGACATATAACTCAGCGCTATAGTGATTTTCTGTAAAGAGAACTTTGTAATTTTCCTTTTTGAAGGGTTAAGGTAAATATCATTTTTTGTATCCTAATCTTCAAAAACATAAGTTTATGAGATAGACTCTTCATGGAAGTCTTTTAAAAAATTTATAAATTTAAAAATGAGACATAATTTATAAGGAGGTTATTCTGCCCAATAGTTCACCTTGCTATAACACAGTGACCAGATCAAGTTTGTTTGCAACTCCATATAAACAATTGGTAGCATTCTATCATAAATCCAAGATTTCATGCATTTAATAATGATATTTGTTTATAACAAATTATTATAAAATGATTTTAAACAAATCTCAAAATTAAAATTGAAAGTGGTTCCTTTAATTTACATTAACTTAAAGAAAACATGATTAATTGGGGGAACTTCCTTAAAGGGCCTGATGATCCAGGTTCAGTTTTCAACTACCCATGTAAAGCAAGATGCACAAAGTAGTTCATGTATCTGGAATTCATGTTTTAAGCATCAGAAGGTGCTGGAAGACACAATACTATGTCCTTCTCTCCTTTCAAACAGGTAAATAAATATGTTTTTAAAAGATATTAATGATTAATGCACATTTTATATTGGTCTACCAATTACAATTCATATTTAGACAGTCTTTATTATCTTGAAAATAGTTTCCATTTTCAGTAATAATTTCAATACGATTTGTGCTGTTCTGAATTAAGATGTGCTCTGTTATTTTTTTTAAATATATATTTATTGTCCATAATGAGTTACATTATTTAGTGGGTAAACCATGCGTTGTTATCCCAAATTCCCCAATCCCCCCCTCCCCATCCCTGATTAGTTGTATATCCTCCTCCGTGGGCTGTCTGTATTTTTATTTTTTACTATACATGTATTAACTATTTGACTGCCTCATATCAGAAGAGTTAACTGGCATAATTATCATGCCATAATATAAAATATATATTTACCTTAATTGTATGTGTCACAACAGCAATTGAACTGCTTATTTATTTTATTGAAAGACCTTGTTTCATCCTGTATCAATGTTTACTGATAACAAGAGATGAGATCTCAATATCTATGAAGTAATTTAGCAACAAGCAAGGCTATGAACAATAAAGGTATTTTGGTTAATCTGTAAAAATAAAATGAGATTAGGTAGCATGCTTACTATCCTGATTGATTTTTTCTATATTGTTATCACAGAAATTATATATATATATATATATATATATATATATATATATATATGCATTATATAGCATGTATAAACACTATCTTTCTTACTGTACTTGTGTCTTCTTAGAGCGAGAGTACATGCTAAAGAGAAGACGGTGGATTAGAGATCCCAGCACTCTCCTGTGGGTTCAGGAGTCATTCATGAAACAGGAGCTTCATGACTGCAGCTAGAGGTATATGACCTGGAAACCTATGGGAGTGCTTCAGTGGACAGAGACCAGGTGGAACCCAGAAACACTGAACTTTAGAATTATAAAAGACAATGGATCCTGAAATTGAGTGCTTGTCAAAATGGCATGAATACTTTCCACCCCATCCTTGCGGAAGCTCCAGTCAAAGAGAAGCAGGAAAGGAAACCAAAGGAAGCTTCATTGGAACATTGTTTTGTTGAAATATACTCCAGTATCCGGTGTCTGTGACCTGAAAAGTAGGCAGACACTGAAAAATGGAACCCTTGTATATCCTAGCTTGCTCACTGGTGGAAAAAGGAAAAAGGCCTTAGACACAAACCTTCCTGTGTGGTTCAGCTGGAGACACAGCATTTGACGTCTTCACACCTAAGTCCTGCCTGCTCTGCATTGGCTAAGTGAGCAGCATTTCAGAGAATCAGTGTGATCCAGATGAACAGGTGAGGCCTTGGATCCGGATCTAGGGACAAAAGTCTATGTGGTAGGAAGTGAAGCCTAAGACACAAAAGAGGAATGTGGAAATGACCTCATTCTGACCTCCAGGGAGAAGGATAAACCAATCCATAAATAGGTAAATGATCTGAAGACACTTCTCAAAAGAAGCACAAATGGCCTACACACACACACACACACACACACACACACACACACTAATTGTTGGACTTTTTAGCTATCTAATTAATGATGAGCAATATATAACCACAACTATAATCAAGATACGTAACCTTTCCATTAACCCTCAATATTGCTTTATGTGGTTTCTTTGTAGTAGACGATTCCTGCTCTTAAATTCTTCTAACCATAGAGCTGTCTCAGTGTTAAAAGGAATATCTTATCCAGAATGACATACAAAACATTTCGTGTCATTTGAAGTCCTCACATTCAAGGATATTTCATTTGTCATAATGAATTTGTGAATATGTATGTGTGTGTGTGTGTGTGTGTGTGTGTGTGTGTGTGTGTGTGTGTGTGTCTGTGGTGTTTGGAACTACTAACAGTCTCTATATATTTTTTGTCATGGTTCCACTTTTTATCATTTTTATTCGGTCTCCTTGAGTATGTTCCATGAATGTAGAATTTAAGAGTGAACCAGTGCCATGTCAATATTCTTTGTGGCTTAGGATTATAAACACATTGCTTGTTTTGCTCAATATACCATAAGCCAAATATGCATTTACTGAACTCTCCCTACCAGACAGCATAGCTCAGCGCCACGCTGTATTGTAAGGACGTGCCTATTTATTCTCCTGGTTGAGGGGATGTTGTGATTCTGACGAGAGTCAAGAGAGTTCTTTACCACACATGACTTGGGAGGTAAATGTGAAAATTCACAAGTCTGTTAATTTGTATCACTTTCATACCATAAACTTTGAAAAAGCTGAAGTCAGACCATTGTCAGTTAAAACCATCTGCAGTTTATAAAGTACAAAATTACCTCTTCTTTTCTCAGTATTTCCTCCACATTTCCCTGGTCTGAAGGCTTTCATTTCCCGATCCTTAGGAGGGAAATATTACTTCTGGATTTTGGTTTCCTATTATCAAATTAAACAAAGGATTGAGCCTCTGCGTGGGCACAGTTTCAAGTAGCAATAGAAAATCTAAATTAATGGGGGTTCCTCACGTACACTTCAAACCACAGAGCTGTGTCTTTTCTATGTTAAACCTTAATAATAAGGATTTTCTCCCTCAGAGGGTTTAGGAGGCCATAGCACTTCCAGCATTATGGCCATGATTCTGGCTGACCCCAGGGCAGCTGTGATGAAGAAAAGTGGAAATAACAAAGAAGCATCTCCCTCAGTCACTACGATTCCCAAAGTCACTTTGCCTCGGCTTCTGGTCAAACAGAAGGGCTTTCCCTGGTGTTTTTTGCCCACTGTTCAGTTCTGCAATTCAGACTAATATCAGGAAAGGCCAGATGTTCAAAAAATCAAACACCAGGAAAATTACTACCCTGCCAGGCATGCTTCAAAATTTGACTTTTCACTCATTGTGCTTTTGTTTATTTTTCAGACTCCCTGTAGAGTTACTGCTTCTTATACTTTCCATATTTTCAGTTCTAGTCAATGGGGGAAGATAGGTACTGTTCCTTAGTCAGCCCCATAAATCAGACTTTGCTCTACCAACAGCCAAGTTTTACTTTATTTAATTTGAATGAATCACAAAGATTTCAGTTACTAATGATAACATCTCTTAATATATCCTTATATTTGTATTTGTATATTAGTATATATAGTGTGTGTGATTTATTAGATATTTATAGTCTACTAAAACTTGTAAGAATAATTGAAACCTAGATGTGAACAATAATCACGTCCAACATGAGAATAATTCAACATAAAGAACTTTGGGGTTCCTTTAAGTCGCATGTCTAGAAAGAAAGTTTAATTAGAAGCTAGGTTTCTCTGAAATGAACCTGAGCTCATAAATATACAACACTCCTTGTTTAGTGTAAGATTTTTTTCTGATTTATACTTTAAGCCTAGTGTTTACTGATTATTATCATACGGTGGCATAGTGATTGTGATTAGTTTTTAGAATTGTTGACAGTAGAAGACGTGTCCAGTATCCAGTCATAGCTTCGGACACTCTTTCTCAAAGTCCATAGTAATAGTAAAGATGAATTAGCCAATATACACAATTATGAAGCATTGCAATTATTGTGATTTCCAAGGCATGTATAAAGAGCAGAATTAGAAAAATGATAAAGATTTACTTTCCTGAAATAGTGATTTTTTTATTACTCGTGGTGAATGAAAATGACCACATTTAGGTAAGGAACAGGAGAACATCACACCCTGTAGAAGGACCAATCAGAACTGAAGCATGAAAGAGGAAATAAAGGACCAATGTTATGTCTATTCTCATGATAAGAAAGGAAAGACATGCAGGAAAAAAAATCATAAAGTCAGGTCTAAAAATTTTTCATGTGGGGCTGAAGAGATGGCTTAGCGGTCAAGGCATTTGCCTACAATACAGAAGGACCAGAGTTCGATTCCCCAGTGCCCATATAAAGCCAGATGCACAAGAGGGCACATGTGTCTGGAGTTCATTTGCAGTGGCTGGAGGCCCTAGTGCACCCATTCTCTCTCTCTCTCTCTCTCTCTCTCTCTCTCTCTCTCTCTCTCTCTCTCTCTCTCTCTCTCTCATAAATAAATAAAATATTTAAAACTTTTTTCACCTGCTTACCTTAGCCAATCAATGAAAGAATGTTCTTTCCCTAAGCAGTTCTGAGTCTGATAGAACTGACAGAAATGAACACAGAGAGGTGAGGTCCAGCTATGTACCTGTGTAGGGTTTAATGATAATTACTTTGGAGAAATTGTCAAGAAGGGTTATGTGAGTAGGATAGTATTAAAAATTGATTACTAGGGGCTGGAGAGATGGCTAAGTGGTTAAGGCGCCTGCTTACAAAGACTAAGGACCAGGGTTCGATTTCCCAGTACCCACATAAAGCCAGATGCACAAAGTGGCCCATGCATCTGGAGATTGTTTGCAGCAGCTGGAGGCCCTGGAACAGCCATTCTCTCTGTCTGTCTCTCTTCTCTCCATCTCACCCTGCTTGCAAATAAATAAATAAAAATATTTTTAAATAATTGATTACTACATTACTTCTAATAACTGCATAAAGGCATTTTATAGTAAATATGCTAGCTTTTAAATTTAAACTATTGATTTAGTTGAACTTCCTTCTTTCATTTGTAATTGCTTCCGACTCAAAACAGTACACACTCATTTGACAATCATGAGCATTTAAAATACAAAGTCAAGTTCTCTGATCCCCAAACTTGAGCTTTCTCTGTTATGCATTTTACTTTTAATTTCTTTTTCGCCTATTTACACTTCCAAACATACATTCAAGACATTGTAGCCTAACGATGATTATCATTTTAATTAATATGCTTATTTAGTCTTTGAATATAAGATATAGCTAGGTTTAATATTCATCTGAAGGGCAAGGCTAAGGATTTGATAGTGTAGTTGCTGAATATGAAACCAAATGCTTACTCTGCAGTTCTAGGCAATGAAACACTGGGACTAAAGGATTTAACTAGTTAGTTTTAATAGAAGGAGGAGATATTTTATCAGAATAAATATGCTTGCGTTTTAATGGAAAGGCTCAATTTTTATTATCCTGTGTCGTTGTGAAAATTCTAACTTTGCTTTCCTCTCTTTCTTATTATGCAGCTCGCTGTATATTTACTCCTTATAAAATCCTTGGCCATTTCCCTGAAGGGGATAGAGTCAGTGAACTGAATAGGATTAGCATCAAAAGTCGCCACTGCTTTCCCAAGCAGAGTTTAAAAATAGGATCATTGAATAATAAGGGATTTAAGTATCAACCGAGCAGGGTGTTGGAGGAAATTATTTGGATTTAAACCAATAGAGATTAGAGTGTGATTAGAGACTACCATGTCCTTTATATCAGATGGAGGGACTTGAAAGGAAAGACATGCAGGGAAAAAAAAATCATAAAGTCAGGTCGCAAGATTTCTCACCTGCTTACCTAAGCCAATCAATGAAAGAATGTTCTTTCCCTATGCAGTTCTGAGCCCGATAGTACTGACAGAAATGAACACAGGGAGGTGAAGGTCCAGCCATGTACCTGTGTAGGGTTTAATGATAATTACTTTTGGGAAATAGTCAATATAGGAATCAAGGAGCCTAGACAGATAACCAATAATAATAACTTTGATATAGATCTTGTATCTTAAAGAATCCCAAAACAATTTCCAAGGAAGAAAATATAACACATAGCTAAAATCTATTCACCCATGGAGTGGGGAATTGATATTTAATATAAATATTAAGACAAGAACAAATATAAATATTAGGGGAAAGTTTTTCTTCAATATAATTCTAGTTTACCTTGCTAAATTAAATCTTGGATAAAAGAAAAAAAGTTCTTCTTGGGCTCTGCTCAGCTATTTTAGGGAGGACAAATACCTATATTAAAATAATTACAAATGTTTACCAATCAACTTAAATAAATATCATACTACAGAGTTCATTAAGAAGATAATAAGTAACAAGTTAAAATAAGGTTGGGTTGGGTAGATTGCTCAGTGGTAAACGGCGCTTGCTTATAAAGCTGGCTTGCCTAGGTTCAATGCCCCTGTACTCAAGTAAAGCCAGATGCACTTAGTAGTAGGTGTGTCTGAAGTTCACCTGCAGTAGCAAGACTCCAGCGTGTACTCTCTGTCTCTCTCAGTATGTGTCACTGCATCTCTTTCAGCAATCAGTCAATATTTTTTCTACAAAAAAGTATACACCGTTGAAAATTATCAAGAGTACATAGAAAAAAGTTAAATTCAAAAATTACATAGATTCATACTTTTAAAATAATGCTGGAGATTTATTTTACAGTTTTATTTGTGAAGATAGTAATCAGCTTTGAAAGAGAATTTGTTAAAATCGATTTGAAAAAATGTCATGAGGAATTCTTGTGCTGTAAACCCAACATTTGAACACACTATTTTTTCCCCATATAAAATCCCTCTTATTCTGAAAACTAGAAGCAACAGCTAGGAAAACAAGCAAGCAAGCTAGCAAACAAACAAACAAACATCTTTTCCCTCTGGTTGAAGATTCTGCCTTTGCTTTAGTGAATTTTATTAAGGACTTATAAATTTTATTTTTAATGATTTGGAATGTTATTGGGCTTTTACTTCCATAGGGATAATTATTTAGTTTTCTTGACTTCATTATGATGAAAACTTGCAGCTTCTATGATAGGATTGTGAAAGTGTTTATGTAATTAATAAGAATTTGCTGAAGTATAGTGAGGTCATTAATTTTATTCTGAAATTGAGTTGAAGGCTCCCTTGACAGATCTATGATTTTAATATTTATTATGTGATTATTATATGTTATATAAATATGATTATTTTAATCATATTTATTACAAAGAATATATAAACTTAAGTTATATTATTTGGCCATGTACCATGAATAACTATTTTATTTATTTTTAAAATATATTTTATTTATTTATTTGCAAGGAGAGAGAGAGAGAGAGAGAGAAAGAGAGAGAGAATGAGAAAGGGCACACTAGGGCCTCCAGCCACTGCAAACAAACTCCAGATGCTTAAGCCACTGTGCATCTGGCTTTTTGTGAGTACCAGGGAATCAAACCCATGTCACTAGGCATTGCAGGCAAGCATCTCAACTGCTGAGCCATCTCTCCAGCCCTAGATTAACTATCATAAATGGTCACCATACATGGGTAGGTAAGTTTTATGTATGCTTTTGTGCATTTACACACATGCAAAAGTGTCTGATATGATTGTATGTATACCTATGTGTGCATGCATGTGCACATGTATATACATTATTCAGAAATCACAGTCTATATCCAGGTCCAGACTCACAAGATTCCTCAACAGCTCTCATGAATCATGAAGTAATTTGCCACTAAGATTTGCATTCTATAGCATCAATATGTTCTTAATAATTTAGTAAGTGTTCTAAATATGAACCTCTATGAGTGGTTTTAATCTTTCAGACAGCATAACTTCACTCAGCAAACAAAATGTCATTGTCACCATAATCTGCTAAGTTTATATTAAAGTGTTTTTTTCACAGTGATGTAAAAAACAAATGCTACTTTGAAATATGTGTTCATTATTAACTTACTATTTCACTTCATAATAGCTTAACATAGGAGGATGAGGGGGAGGAAATGTTTTTAGAACTGTGCCTCAAACATAGCAAAACCTGAATATCTGCAAACCAATATCTGTTCCTCTTCATCTTAGTTATTACTCATTAAAAATTATTATGAATAATAATACTTAGATTACTGCATGTCTTTTGGAACACATTAATTAGTGCATGCATTTTTTGCTCACACATTCAAGTATACTAAATGTATAATATGTTCCTTTGTCTTTATAAATACCTAAAATCAGTTTCTGAAGAGAAAAGGTTTAGCAACTTTTTTTCATGGTCGCTAGGCCCTATTGCCTGGAGCTTGTGCAGGCAGATGACTGCTCCTCTCAGGGTAGTTAGGAAGCCAAGAGGGCAAGAAGCATCCAAGGTCTTCAAATCTTCTTCATATGTACACTCCCAAAAACTTGACTGCCTACAACTACCCCACAAACAATACACCACCTCCGAAGAGCTCTATCATGTGAGGAATAAGCCTTCAGAGCATCAGCTTTATGGGGGACATTTAATAACTAAACTATAGCAAATAATATTATGATGTAGTTATAATGTACTAAAGCCTAATATCATCGTTGTCATGTATAGAAATAAGCATCACTTTGCAGGAGTCATTTTTAATAGATGCATCAGATTGGAAAATGATGATAAACCAACCATGGACCCAATGCATGATTTGGAGGTATGTGCCCAACAAGTATAGCAATGAGGTTTGGAACATAAGGAGAAATTGCCAATATTGACTGGCATTTATGAAAATTAAAAATATTATTTAGCTATGTGGAAAAATTATGAGACTTGTGAGAGGTGAAATTTCCTTTATTGTTTCATATTATAAAGAAAATAAAATTTCCCAATGTTTCCTGGATTGGAGAGTTATAAAATTTCCACTGTGATTTTAATATCTTCAAAATTATAAAGAAAAGGCAGGAGTTGGGAAATAGGTCAATGCATATCACCTGACTCGCTTGTGGAAAGCCCTGACTTTAATGCCTAACACTGAAAACAAAATACAAAAGAAAAGAAATATATATATATATAATTTAGGTTCTGTACTGGTCATTTTATATTTTACCCCAATTATTTTACTTGTAGTTATTTATCAACCAGACTCAACATTCGCAATATGAAAGTAAAATGCCTTTTGAAACAGATTTAATTTTATTCAAATAAGTTGCTAGGTAACTTAGACCATCTCAAATGCACATTTCATGCTGAAAAGGAAAGAACATATTGTTTCTTATACAATGATCAAAAAATGTACTAAAAACTTTTACCTACTTAGAATATTTTGCTATTCCCCTGACTTCCTGGCTGGTTACTTTGATTAATGTTGAGAGCTGTGAAAATGACTTCCCCAGAAATCTTGACTGGGTGGAAACCCATCTGTCTTACATGGCTTAGTGCTAGTCCTGCCTGGAGGCAAAGGATAGATAACCTGAAAAGAATAAGAGACCCAAAGGAGAGGATTAAGTCACTAGATTAGTGGTGACCATATGCTCTTTAGAAGGTTCATGAAATCGCTCATTTTCTTGGGAAAGCTGCTTTTCTCTGTGGCTTTGAGTTTTAGCATAAGTTGAATGCTTCAAGTTTCTTTTAAAATACTTATTAAAATCAATGAAGCACGTAATCTCTGAAGGATAGTATTTTTATTCCAAATGTAAATATGTTAAATTATGACTATGAAATTTCTCTTCTCTCATTCCCCTTCTACCTTCCCTTACCTCCTTACTGTCTCTTCCTCCTTTCAACTCCTTTCTTTGCATTCTGTCCATTGCCAGGACTACTGAAGTCAGTCCTTTTGTCTTTCTTTCCTTCTCAAATATTTCTAACTTGGTCACTAATACTGATTTCCATATGATATGCTAGGTCTTATTAGATTCCCAAATACTAAGAACATCCTTTAAAGAATTAAAATTTCTCTAAACTCCTCATACACTATCTTTTATTTTTACATTGATATCTGCCTTTTTTCTGTTAGCAACAAACAGCTCTAAGTGTAAAGCAATTGATAAAACTGTTATTTCACTCCAAATCATATTAAATGTCCCATTATGTAGTTAGAAAATTATTACTAACCTAATTTGAAGTTGTGGCTTTTTTTTGCGTTAATCTCTTCTTTACTTAGCCAACAATATATAGTGATCCGTTACTGTTCCTGTGTTAGTAAGTTTTCTTTCACTGTGACAAAATACCTGAGATATTCAACCAAAATGGAGCAAATATTTATTTGGGATTATAGCTTCTGAAGTTTTAGTTTATCGTTCTTTGGCCCTGCGACTTTGGGTCTGTGATAACTCGAAGCAAGAGCACATAGGAAAGGCAGCTTGTTTAATTAATATAGAGCAAGGAAGGAGGGACCCAAGGGACTACCCCATGAGCTTTCTCCACTAAAACCTGCTTGCTACAGGTTCCATCCTGCTACCGTAGTGCAAAAGGCTGGTAACCAAGTCTCTTACACATGCGTCTTTCAGGGACATTTTACATTCAAACTGTGCATTTGCTAGAAATGTATATTTTATGAAACTATGAATTTTAATTCCTTTTCAAAGAGAAAAATTCTAACCTAAACAGCTTTGTTTACTATTTTTCTTTCCTATTAATTGGCAATTCAATGAAGCAATTTTAGTCAAGTATAATATGAGTTAATATTCTCAATAATAGAAAAAAAGAGAAATTAATGGTACTTGTGTTGAAATTTTTATGATCAAGAAAAAAATTATTTGCTCAATTACTTTAATGGCACTGAAGAGAATCCATTGTTGTCTAATTTCTCTTGGGTTACAGGAAACCTTTCCCCTGAGCAGATGCAAACACAGGTCTATTCATCCCAGATAGGACACAGATGACAAACCAAATTCAGGTTTGGTGAATGGGTGAGATTACTGGGGTTACTTACAGAGCAGGGTGAGGGGTGGTTTACAGGACCAGTGGATGAGCCCACCCACCCCAGCCTACCACCAAAGCTGCACCTCTCCAGCACCCTGCAAAACTGGCAAGCAGCTTAGCTGACCGCAGGCTCCAGCGCACTAAGTGACTTGTCTGCGCTCCCCAGAGAAGGCAGGAGAGTCTCTCTCCAAGCAGTGGTTTACCCTTTATATACCTTAGGGAGGAATCATGCAGCTTTTTTTCCCGAGACCTGTTGACCTCTTGACTTCCTCCTCCCTTCAGATGGGAACTTTTCAATTCAGACAGAATTGCTATGCAACATGGGTTACATAGAGCTGACTTCTCTTATAACCCTTGGGAAGTGGTGGCCTGATCATTCACGTTTCAGTTCTCCCAGCCATGTTGACCTCTTGAATCTGCCTCCTTCCAGAAGGGACTATTTCAATTTAGAGGAATGTCCTTTACCACATCTTGCCTTGCACTATCCATTCGTTATCTGTATTTCTTTTCCATGACATACTCCTTTCCCTATTTTTTTCAACCTTTTCTTAAGCAACTAGAGTGACTGCTTTTTAGATATCTGATGACTTCCTTATATCTTCTGTTCATAACCTTCCTGTTGAAAATGATATAGTCTTTCTGAAATTTCTCTTCACCTTGGAATAGGAGTGTTCATTGTAAATTCACTGCTACAGACTATAAAATCACTGGTATGACAGTTTCATATTTATAGGGTATGGATATGAACATGACATTCCATGTCATAAGGATTTGGACATAATGAGTATTTGTTGGATAAGTACATAAAACGATTTTGTTCCACATTTGGAGCATAGAAGTTTTATGGTTTGGTATAGAGCTTCAAATTATTAAAAAAAAAACTTCTTAAGGGCTGTTCTCATTTTCCTATCTAAAACGAAGTGATAAGCACACTCTAGTAAGTGGCTTGGAAAATAGAAATTGTGTTTATTAAAGCAATCATTCTAAAAAATCTGAAACAAAGTGTAACTAGTGAAAACCACCATCTAAATATGTTAGGTCATTAGATATGAAGCGTTTCTGCTTGTCGTCTCTTTGCATAATAAATAGTAAGGATATGATAATAACAACTTATAGTGATACAATACTAGCTAGTAAGTTTTTAGTACTTACACTTGGATGCTGTGTTCACGTACCCCACAGTGACCTTCACAAAAGCCAAATGAAGAAATGCAGTCACAAAGAACTGGAGTTACATGCCAAAGATGACACAATTAATAAATATAATGGACTAATATTTTTGTTTGTTTTTGAGACAGTGTCTTGCTTGTGATTTCATGCTTAAACTTTCAGAATGTTTGGGGTTACCTCTACCTCAGAAAATCCCAGTTTTTGAAACAGGTGTTTGAGGCTGTAAATTCCACCCTTAAGCACCTGGATATGTTACTTCTTGACAGGTGAAAAAAGCTGACAAAGTTCTGATCGAACCTGCATCATCCATTCCGAAAGTAAGACAGACTCTCTGTTGGGCAACCTCCTCAAGGAAATGCAATCTAAATATAATGTTATAAAAATCAAACAATATCCCACATTGAAAAATTCAAAACTTGCTTTCATTAAAATAATGGTTATAAAATACGTTTTGGTAGAGATAAAGATATATCTGAACATACTTTAGTCAAATTTTCCTAGTAAGTTTTTTCCATTACAGCCTCAATTTGTTCTGTCCAGCGTCTTATGCTTATTCTAACTTTTATATGATAAATGCTCTTTGCAATAAAACTCAAAGAAGAATGCATAATTTCAGTATTATTAGATAGTAATTGAGAAGTCTTTGTGGGATTTAGTGTACATTAGCTTCATTATCTTGTGTTACTTTTTAATGTAAAATCTTTACATCGGGACTAGGAAGACGCTTGAGTTGGTAAAGTGCTTGCTATGCAAGCCTGAGGGATTTGAATCCATAAAATCCTCATCAAAAGGCGGGCATAAGAGTGCACTCCTATAATCACAGCACTGGACAGATGTAGACTTGGACTCCTGGTGAGATATTCTAGCCAAACTGGTGAGCTATAGATTCAATGAGAGACCCTGTCTCAAAAAGTAAGGCTGTGGAGTGATTGGGAAAGACACCAGTGCTGAAAACTGGCCTTCACACACATATGCATAAATGAGCTTATGCACTTACACACACACACACACACTCGCACACACACACAATATGAACACACATACATGCACAAACACTGAAACCATATACACATGCAAAAACATAAACAAATCATTACATTTTCAGATCAAAGATGCAGACACTTTGAGTATAGTGAAACCACAACTTTCAAAACATTACTTCTTAATTTTAGAAACTAAAACCTCAACCCTCAAATGATGTTTGCCCAAGGTATTAGGGCAATCATTTAATTGAGGATTAATTGATCTGGGCTGACTCGTGCATCCTCTACCTTCTGCAGTTTATCAGTGATTATATAACTTACATGCTAAACAAACTTATTTTGTCTTGTTAAATGACTACAAATTGATAATTTAAACTGTTATATAATATGAAGAGTTGACAATTATTTTCATATTTCTTTTTTATTTTTATTTTTGTGTATGTATACATTTATGTATGTATATATGTATTTGTATTCCAGGGTCCCACAGCTGCAAATAAATGCCTATCCACATTACATGTGTGCCAGAGATTTGAACCAAGACAGGAAGACTTTGCAATTAAATGCCTTTAATCGAGCTATCTGCCCTGAATATTTCCTCATGTTTCTTGAGCATTGTTTTCCATCATCTTTCTTCCATGAAGCTCTGCTTCTTTTGTTCCATGTCCCAAATCCTTTCATATTTCTCCTGCAAAGCAGTTTCAAACACTATCAACCACATGGTTACGTTAGTTACTACAAAAGCCCAAATTTTCTCAGTATCAATTTTCTGTCACTATTACCTTCTCATTTCTGGAATAAGACACCTGACCAGAAGTGTCTTATGGAAGAAAAAGTCTTATTTCTGGCTTAAAGTTTCAGGAAGCTTAATCATGGAATAGAAGGAATGACAAGAATTGCTAGCAGGGAATCCCATCTTATCATATCAGCTGGGAAGAATCAGCATGAGTGAGATGAGCCAGCACTGCCAAGGGGAATCTGAACTGTTCCTTTAACAGCAAGGCTTGGCTTCCCAAATGCTACTCCAGCCAGGGATGGGCTGAGGCTTGATCACATGCACATGAGACTATGGGGGACATTTTATATTTAAACCACTCCTTAGTCACACCTTATTCTGAAAATTTCTCAACATTCCTAAACTTATAGAGGATAGGTAAAATTCTCAGGGGGTGAAAAGTAATAAAATAAATGCAAAATTGAGAATAATGAACTTTCCTTATATGTAGAACTAATTGAATTAAGTTTATTGTCTTCCTATAGCTACATGGATTCTTTCTATAATTTTTCTGAAATGGAGAATAAAAAATAAAATTATACCATCTTTTTTTGGTCTCATATTATGCAGGTTTTGGTTAGGCAGTATCAGCCATGGTAAATTCTAGAATGCAATGACATCTTTGTGTCTAGAAGATAGCATTCCAAATCACTCTCCCCATCCTTTGGCTCTTACATATTTTCCCTCTAAATCGAAGAGGAATTATTTGAAAAGGAGAAGGCGTTCAGTGGAGGGAGGATGGGAGGGGGGAGAAACAGAGGTGGTTGAAGGGGTTTATCATCAGGGTACATTGTGTGGATGTATATAAAGGTCGTTAATAAAAAGGTGAAAGATAAAAAGTAGACACTTAAAGAAAATATACTGAATTCACAATGGAAAAGAACATATTCATGCCAGGGAGACGTATGGGAGTAGAAAGTCAATCCTTCCCTCATCACAGTAGCTAAGTGTAACTTATCTCTGAATTTTCTGTTTCCCTCTCGTCAATATCTTCCTCATTCAGGTATATTTTTAAAAGCTTTTTATGAATAAATTTCATACATGTATGCAATGTATTTTGATAATATAGTCTCACATCTCCCTTCGCCATCCTTCTCCTCTGAATCCCAACTTTCCAACTAATCCCTCTTTTATTGCAATATCATTCTGTTTGGCCTCCCCCATCATATCAGAAGGGATAGTAATAGGCCAAATATCGTGCATATCTTGTGCAGGTAATGAGAGATGTTGTGAGGTAATGAATCCAACTTGGTGTTTGAAACACAATATTCCCAATCACTCCTCTCCCTCCAGTGGCTCTCACATTCTTTCTTTCCCCTCTTCCTCTATGTTCACTGAGCCTTGAAAGGAGTAGGGTCCATATGTCACTTACTGCTGAGCTCTCACCTGTCATACATTCTTAGCACTTTGAGGGCTTTGAGTCTCACTACTAGTTGCTGCCATCAGCAAAATGGAGCATCTCTGAACAAACTGGAATGCAGCACTAAGCCATGGGCATAAGCAAAATAGCGCAAAGGCTATTTGATGGCACATCATATCCACTTTGCCAGCATCAATAGGATTCCCCCGTTAGCCTCTTACCAATCATAGGCTTCTGACTAGGTCCTCAGTACCTGGCATGGATTTCCTTGTATGAAGTGGTCCTTAACTTCAGTCAGAGAACAGGTGGTTAACTTTTGGTCAGGCCACTATTGCACCTGTGGACACATCTTGCCTGGCTAGTTGATTATGTAACTCACAGAATTCATTGTTCTTTAAGACAGTTGACTCCCTGTCTCCCCCAAGCAGGCTTTTCATCACTGTACCAGCTCATTAGCAGGGAGGAAGCTTCCAGATCAGCTGCAGCATGAATTTTCTGTGACCTATATCGAAGCATGTGGCATCTTCGCAGTAGGGTCAGGCTGTCTAGTTCTAGTAGGCATTGTTTTGGGGCTTCATGGGCTTTATTGTTTAGGGGCATCATAGGCTTCATTGGCCAACTACCAGAAATTCCACTCTGTACTGGGGTTTTTCTAGAACAATTTCTAGGGGCAGCAGTCTCCACTTTGTCAGAGTATATCAAGCACATTTTTTTTTTGTTTTTGTCTTTATTCTACTCATGGTGTTCACAAATTTTTACCTTTATTGTTCACATAACCAAAATCATGCTATCCACAATTGATTACTATTTGTATATATCTGTATTGTTTTTTCCAATCAAGAAATGTAGCATTTATGAATTTTTATATGTAAAGGCTGATTTGAACATACTCCTCTGTGTTGGAACCTTAATATCTAATGCAAGTGTGGTGAAGTGGGGTCTGGTAAGAAGTGCTCAGGGTCTGGGTCTACACTCATCATCGAGTGTTATCATTATTGTGGATATAGATGGCTCATCATGATTGATTTTTTCTTATTTTTCTTGAAAGCAAGTTCAGCTCTCCCTTGCTGGCTCAGGTTCATCCTCTTTGACTTTCTGCCTTGAATTCTTGAATGAGACAGAATGAAGTCAGTTATCAGTTGTAATGCTCTTACATTTCTCAGTCTCCAGAGCCAAAAGCCAAATATATTTTTGTTTTCCATAAATACCTAGTAGCAGGTGTTGTGTTTTAGCAGTATAAAATGCACTAAGGCAGTGCGGTTTACACATATTTAAATACAGATGCCACATGCCCTAAAAGTAAACAGAGCAAGATTGAGCTGAGAAATGAAAAGATGACCATCAAATTTTGTTCATTCTAATTGGCTCTCTGAAACACTGAGACTTGTAACAAGGGGCAGAAGGATATCAGTCATTGAAAAATAATCCACTCTGCACAGGCAAGAAATAAAATCAATAAGCCTCCCTTGAAGAAAGAAAGTAGAGAAGTTGTTTTTGTAGAGCGAGGTCAATGATAATTGTATAACAAAAGTAAGTTTCACTAACTTATCTTCAAATTAGTTTAGTTCTTTCTTCAACTGTGACAAGCAAAAAAGCAGGCATCACCACATTGATGGCATAAGAGCTCTTCTGGGATATTCATAACATATTGTGTTTTGACTTCATTCTTGAACATTGAAAAATGGTTAGCTATATATTTGAATAGTCCACATGTCTTCAATAGTCTAGTCCCATCTTTTAAATAAACCATATTATATTAAATAATTTTGTCTAGATCATCAAGTGTCCTTTGAAAAATAACTTTGTGGATATTACAAATGGACTTGGCTAAAAGATTATTTCAATGGAAAAAGTAATTACTTAAACCAGTTTGCACAATAATGAGAATTAGAAAAAATAACATCAGAAAAAAATGTTTTCAAATGGGAGTTTCTAGGGTCAATCAAAAAATACAATGGGAAAGCATGTATATTAGATAATTATATTCTCAATAGCTTCAAGGTAAAGAAAATTGAATTTGTATTCTCTTATTGACATTTATCATCTAATGAGAAGTACAGATATATGAACCTAAAGTTATACGTTTCATCTTAGTTTACATAGCAACTGAGGTAACCAGAGCCCATGTGTTACAAAAGCTGAAGATGGGGCAGATTTAATTTCCAGGGCTTCCATGTTGCCATACAGGGAAGAAATCATGAAGGTTTATGTCTTTATCTTAACCTTGTTGATTAAATTTGTGTCTGTAGAAAACGTATCTCATATATATATATATATATATATATATATATATATATATATGTATCTATATGATGAAAGACTTAATATATTTAATTGATTTTATCACATATGGATGTTTTCAATCTTAAAGTTTATTTTTTTTCAATTTGATTCCAGAATTTAAGATTTTTGTTTATATTTTGTTTTTTAAAATAAATTATATCTTTATTATCCATATTTACATACACTGAATGAGCAAAAAATGTGTTGTCCCCAGTTCCCTGATTTCCCTCCTCCCTGTCCCCAATCAGCTGGATATCCTCCTCCCTGGGTAGTCTGGATCAGTCCATGGGGTAGGGGGTTATGGATAGCCTAGGAATCAATCTGGTTCCACCCCCCTTTGTAGGTTGTTACTGGGGGGGGGCAATGTCTGTGGACATTCTCCTCCACCATGGCTCTTACAATCTTTCTGCCCCTTCTTCCGCTCAGTTCCCTGAGTCATGGTGGGTGAGTATTAAGGCTGCTTTATTGTTGAGGTCTTAGAGGCCTCTGTACTTCTACTTTAGGTTGTGTTGAAAATCATTGGTGTCTTTCTCGCTGGCTTATACTGGGTTGACTGACTGGCTGTGGTTATGGATCTCTTGCTTATCCCACCACTTTCTGTGGGGTTCCATGTAGAGCCTCCATGGTAGGTCTGGGGTGGCTCATCTCTTGCCAGGATGTCAGCTTTTGGCCTGTGGCTCGTTGGTAGCGATGGAAAGGCCACAGCACTCTCCCTGCCTTCTGAAGAATACAAACAGAATCTTCATTGGAAAGTGAGATCAATGTAGGTTAGTTGAGATACACATTTCTGAATTGGCTAGATACTATTATTGTGAGTAGCCTCTTTGTAAATCAATTGTAAAGAGAATTTCTCTTTAGGGGCCCAAGATTTTGGTTCCCAATATAAATTTGTGTCTGTGGAAAATGCATTTTATATATTAACAATCCTATTTTAGGCATAAATAGAAAATGGAAATGCATTATGAAAGAAATTTTACATATATTTATTATATAAATTATAATTATTTGGAGCAGTGTTACTACCATTTAATAAGTATAGTTAACTTGTAACCTAGTTGTCGTATTGAAAATAATTATGTCATTTAAAATACAAATATTTCATAAAGAATATCATGTGCTTCAAAATGTACATACTTACTGTTTGAAATTCATGCCAGTTCTTTTTTAGTTTAGCTATGCTGTGGAATGATTATCTCATCATGAAAAGGAAAAAAAAAGTCTCTTTGAATTCAAGTTTTATTACTATTCGATATAATGCCTTACATTCCTTAGTCTTGAGCACCGTAGGAGAAATACATTGCACTGAAGTCTTTCCTTTTCATTAAATGTGTTTCATACCTTTATGGAATCTATGTCTTCTACCAGGATTGCTCACTATTTAATTATAAGAGGATCCCCAGTTTTCACTTTACAAGTTCCATGGAGGAAGAAGACACGGAACGATACTAGAGAAGGTCACTACACTCTACATTTGCAGTTAGGACATCTTGAGATCTTCTCACGTAGGAAAGAGACTAGCTGGAAACAAGCCTTCAGTAAAGGTGCATGCATGACAGTGTTCCCTTTCATATGTGAGAAAAAATACACAGTATCTTGCAAACAAACCACTCCCAAGTACATACATTTTGAAACAATAAATCTTGGTAACAAGTTTTTTTTATTTATTGACTTATTTTGGAGAGGGGGTGGAGAATAGGCACAGCAGGGCTTCTTGCCACTGCAAACAAACTCCAGATATATGGGCCACATTATGCATCTGGCTTTATATGGGTACTGGGGAATCGACTTTGGGCCAGCAGACTTTGCAAACAAGGGCCTTTAATGGCTGAGTTATCTCCCCTACCCCTATTTTCAAATTTTAACAAATTGCTCTGCCATTGTTCAGATAGGCCTGAAGAGTTGAGCAAAATATCTGAGTTGAAGTTTAAGAGAATTACCAGATTACAAAAGATATTTTTTTCTCTCTTCTTTAGGATTTAATTTAGATAAGAATCTGCAGTAAGGTGCAAGTATTCTCTGCTCAAAATGCAGTATTCTTTGGCACAATTAGGAAGGAGAGATAAACATTAGAAATGCCATCTAGGTGACAGTCTCCCTTACTAGCTTTCTGTAGCTTCATTCCATGAGAAAATCATACAGATTTGGCTGCTCTGCTGTGTGGCTTCTTTGCTACCTGCCCGGTTTTGTTTACAGGAAAGTGGAAGGAAAGAATGTCAAAATCTTGCCACTTCAGGGGGCTAGGGAGATGGCTCGGTGGTTCCAGGTGCTCACTTGTAAATCTGGCCAAACTAGTTTCAATTCCCCAGACACCCACAAGAAGCCAGATTGGCATTTGTAGCAGTGAGAGATCCTGACACACATTTAAACACACACACACACACACACACACACACACACACACACACACACACCACACAAATACATTTTTTTAAATTGCCATTTCAATAGCAAATATGTATCATGGTATAGCCTACCAGAACATGAAACCATTCTATTTAGAATCTTCAAAAATGCCCCATTTCTTTCAAAAAAAAAAAAAGCCAAAAGACATTACAGTGGTTTTCAAAGTCCTTCATAACTTTTTTCCTGCTGGTTTCTGCCAAGGTCTTCTTGGTCTTCTCCCTGCCAGGCACATGAATCATTGGTCTGTCCCTGAGTTTCTCATCTGGCTTCTGAAGCTGCACAAGACGGGGATCAGGATGCAATTGAGGAAAACAACAAGACCTCAGTCACTTGAGCTTCAAGAACAAAACACCAGAAAGCAGGCAATGGAGAAGAATCAGCATAAACCTCTCTCTCTCTCCCAGTTCTGGAAGGGAAGAAACCTAAGATCAGGGCACCCCACATGTCCATGGCTTATGAGCGCTGGATCCTGGGGCTTCTAAAATGACCCCATGATATTCCAAGCTCATATGACAGAATAGAAGAAAAGCAAGAGGAGAATTCTCTCCAAAGGTTTCTGTGAAGGCATTCATCTCTTCATGCATTCCTGACCTCATCACTTCCAAAAACTATTAGATGCGGCATGTTCTCTCAACCTATACATTTTGGCATAAATACAGTCCAAATATAACTGCCTATTGTTACCCAGATCCAGACAGTCATATATTTGGAGAGAAAACAATTTGGGGATGGTTTGCCAGTCTTTTGGAATGTGTTATGTGGCCCTGGCTAGAAGTAACAAGGGCTGTATTTGAGATCATCCAAAAATGGGCATTTATAAAGAACTTGGGCCTTGTTTCGCACAACACAGCCTTCTCCATTTGTACCCTGAATATGGGATAGTTTTGGAATTTTTACTGCATGTTGACTGAATATCGAGATTAAATATTGAGAGTGAAAGCAACAGCAACAACAAAAATCTATATTCCCTACTGTGGCTAATCTTTGGACATCAAACAGCAGCATTTCAACCACATTTCTGTTTGTGAACACAACCACAATATCTGGACCAAGTAAAAGGGTATGAGATAAAATTTGTTCTTATCAAAGCCACACATTGCCTTGGTGAAATTTCTTTCTCTTATTTGAAATGTCAGAAGTATTTAGTGTACTTGACCACTCTTTTCTTCTTGAAGCATGGTCTTTTCTTGCGTTCCAAGAGGACCCATGTATAAAGTTTTCCATTTTCTGTACAGACAGCTTATTGCTATACTCTCTTTTTGGCTTCTACAACACTGATATTGCCACTATCACTTGTATCTCGATCTGATATTATATATATATATATATATATATATATATATATATATATATATATATATATATATATATATTGGTTTAAATACTATTTCTATCAAAGTGATTTCCAATTATATTGAGGGATGTACTGTGATCAATATACATGTATCCAAACACTTGTGTTATATTTTCACATGAATATAAAAAATTGCTTTGCATTTTACTAAATATTATTGCTATCTATAGCTTTACTCAAATCCATATATCAAATGGATTGATTTTTATTAACATATAATACATTGTGCCTTTTCTACCCCTCTTTTACTGTTTGTCGAAAGCCTTAAAGTTTCTGTCATAAATTACAGATATCACTTCCTAACATGTTTCTTTTTAAAAATATTTTATTTATTCATTTTCAAGCAGAGAGAGAGAGAGAGAGAGAGAGAGAGAGAGAGAGAGAGAGAGAGAGAGAGAGAGAGAGACCACACCAGGGCCACCACCTTTTTGGATCTGGGGAACTGAACCCAGAGCCTTAGGCACTGGAAGCAAGTGCCTTAACCGCTGAGCCATCTCTCCAGCCCCCTAACATGTTTCTTGACATGACAGAGTTGACTTACAATTTAACAAATATTTACGTGGTCCAGCCACCTTCTTTAGATGTTGCTACATCGACCCAGGCAGAGACATGGCTTCAAATTCCCCTGTGTCATCATGGTGGAGAAGCATTTACGGTTTTTCTTTTAATTTTGCCAATGGGTTTTATGTCCATATAAACAATGTTAATTCTGAGAACAAGTGGCTGTTTTTAGCCTATTTTTCTCCACTCATTGGCCAAAACCAAATGATTATGAAATGCTAGGGATGAGAGAGCCAAGAAATGAGCAAAATGGAAGTCTCTGACAAGCATTAGGTGCTGAAGAGACAGCTCAGACATTACAGGTGCTTGTTTGCTTTAAAAGCATGAAAGCCTGGTGTCTGAGACTTAGCTCCCTGGTACCCACGTAACAGCCTGATGCACAACATGGTGCACATGTCTGGCATTCATTTGCAATGGCTGGAGGCCCTGGCAGCATGCCTGTACTCAGTCTCCGTCTGCATCTTTCTCACTCTCTCAAGTAAATAAAAATAAAATTAAGTTTTAGGTTGGGGCTAGGGCAATGGGTCAGTGCTTCAAAAATACTGGCTTCCAAAGCATGCTGGCTTGGGATCAATTCCCTAGCCACTCATCTTAAACAGGCTCAGTAGTTTTTGGTTTTGTTTTGTTTTTCAAGGTAGGGTCTTGCTCTAGTCCAGGCTGACCTGGAATTCACAATGTAGTCTCAGGCTGGCCTTGAACTCACGGCAATCCTCCTGTCTCTGCCTCCCGAGCGCTGGGATTAAAGGCGTGTGGTGTGCCACCATGCCTGGTTTAGGATCAATATTTTTTTCACAGTGTCCAGAAGCCCTGCTGTGCACTTGTGTGTGTGTGTGTGTGTGTGTGTGTGTGTGTGTGTGTGTGTGTATGTGTGTGTGTATGCACACACACACATTCAGGTACAACATCCATATTGAGATATTATATAAAAGCAAAGCAAAACAGCAAAAACAACTTCCTTTGTATCAGACCACTGGTATTTTGGGTCATTCTTTTTAAGTCTGTGTGGAATAATTTAGTATTCTGCACTTTCTAAACCTCAGAGGAACATCCAAAAAAGAAATAAAAGAAAAAAATATCAATAACCATTCAGATACTAAACGAATCTTCTTCAAAGAAATAAATTAGTAAAGAAGGAACAAATTAGCAAGGGGATTTGTGGACAAAAAAGCATGACACCAGACATAAATCTAACCTTACTGATAATACATTAAATATGAATGAGCCAAATATTCCAAGAAAAATATAGTAATGCTCACATGGGTGATTTTGTTTGTTAGTTAGTTTTTTTTTGTTTGTTTGTTTGTGTGTTTTATTTTTTGGTGCATTTATCTAGTCCAAGTTCTAGATGGGCTTTTAGAGACTACAGTGCAGACAGGCTCATCCTTCCTTCAGGGCTGCTGCTTAGCCTCACACTGTGGTTTTGCACTCCAACCAGAAATTCAGAGAATTCACCAGTCCTGCCTGTGCTCAAAGCCCTGCCTCAAGTGCTCACCAGGCAAGTCTCCTGCAGGAACCAGTCACTAGGAATTTCTTAGATATGCAAATTTGGGGTCCCAACTCCAGACCTAATTACATCAAAAAATCTAGAAGGGAAGCCAACAATGTTTGTGTGCTTTTCTGTTTAATATATTTTTAAAAAAGTAATCTCCTAGGTTTGCTTAAATTTGGTGACCATTACTCTATTTGATCAATTCACTGCCCAACCGCCCTCTACCCTCAGAGAGCATAACTTCTCTGCTTTGTGCTACTTCAGACGTTTATTTAATTTCTTCCAGGAATGGTTTGATTCTTACTTAATGAGCTTAGGGCCACTCTTCCTTCTGCCCCACACAAACTTTTCTGGCTCTTTCTGTTGTTATTGCTTTTATTTTCATTACCTACCAAAAGCCATTCTATTGAAAAGACACTTTTTCATCATTCAAAGCCCTACCATTACTCATGTCTTTTTCCCCTCACAAATATTTGTATTTTTCTGAATTGAACTTGATGATGCTCATCAGTATCCCTTCGTTATGTATTACATTTCCACTGGCACCTTCATTTCAGTGGTCCTAGACCATTGCCAAGCATACAAAACAATGTACACATAGTGTAGTGATTGTATTTCTCTTTTAAAAATTGTTGGTCATGAATGCTCATGCCTATTATCCCAGTACTTGAGAGACTGGGGCAAGCAATGTTAGTGTGTGAGTTCAAAAGCAACCTGGACTACATAACTACCTAGTGAATACTAGGATAAACTGGGCTACTCAATAAGAGCGCTATCTATCTATGTATCTATCTATCATCTATGTATAACTTCTAATTTTCCCTGTCCTATATGTTAGGCTAAAGCTCTCAATGGGTGCAATTCTACAACTTCCAAAAGGGTATTTGAAAATATTGCTTGAGGCTGACGTATGTTGTTCAATCCTTCAAAAAATTTAAGAAATTAGTTTTACAAAGTCATTCAAGTGCAGAAAATATGTTCAGGAGTATTTACGGCAGCATGGAATGCTTAGTAATAAACTGAAGAAAAATCGCACACCCATTAACTAGAGATAAATTAGATCCTTCAAAGAGCACAATAAACTCATATGGACTTTTCTGTGTAATGTATTTTTAAGTAGAATATATATATATATATATATATATATATATATATATAGCACATATCAGGATAAATAGCATGATTGTACTGAATAACATGTGCACATACATACAAATATGTATGCAAAAGTTCTAAGATGATAGATAATAATCGGCATAGTCTAGATTTATTTCAAACATGAATTTGAATATGAAAGGGGAGTTTATACTCTCCCATATATAAAATATATTTCAGTCAGAATGCATTTATTTAGCAATTTTTAAAAAGCAACATACATATTCAAATTATAATGCATGTGTAGAGGTTTACCCTTTGTTAGAGAGAAATTAAATATAACAGATCATAACACAGATAAATTAGGATTATACAGTACTGGGTAGTCGCTATAATGACTATGGCCTCATTTAGAAATTGCTGCTTTTCAGTTTTGCTAAAATGTCTTCTGTTGCACACCAATTATTTCCTGTTTTCCTTCAGCATATCAGCACCTTCATTAATAACTTGAAATACAAATCATCATAGTTTGTATGCAGAAATTCAATTTGTTGCTAAAGTGTTATATAACATTCTTGGCTAGTTTGCTATAATCATTTTGGTTGAGTATTTCCCATTTATCCTGTTCATTTTACACTAGCAATTTTGTAAATGTCCTTGAAAATATATTAAACATGAAACACGATTGTACTAACCAAATACATTTTGCATTTTGAATGCTTTACTTGAGTATCAATCGTATATATTTAAGAAATAGTTTTAAGCTGAAAAAGAGTCTCCTATTTTTCTTTTTAAAATTTGAGGCTATAACAATGAAGAAGAATGATATGTGTAATAATTTGGAATAGAAAGAAAGCATATAAAGCAAGGTCACTCTCAACTATTTTAAGGAGGCTTAATAAATATTATTTGTTCATGAATAAAACAAATTGGGGTTATAATAATTCCATTACTTTGTGTATGTGTTTATATGTGCTAAGCAGACCTAGGAAAATTAAAACCTTGTGAAGTTGGTATTTCAATGAAAGAAAATGTGATGTTGAGCGTCATTTATGTGCTAGTAGAAATGGTCTCTGATGGATTGCAGTCTTCCTCTTGAATGGTTTTCTTTTATTTTTCTTTTTTCTTTTTTATTTTTTTATTGTCCATAATAAGTTACAACATTTAGTGGGCAAACAATGAGTTGTTATCCCCAATTCCCCTCCCCACTCCGCTGGATAACCTCCTCCATCGGTCGTCTGGATCAGTCCTTGTGACAGGGGACCATGGATAGCCTAGTATTCAGCCAGGTTCTCCTGGCCATGCCTCTGGATGTCTCCCCCACCACGGCTCTTACAATCTTTCCGCCCCCTCTTCCACTCAGTTCCCTGAGTCGTGGTGGATGAGTATTAAGGCTGCTTTAAGGTTGTGAGCTTAGGGGTCTTTGTGTCGAAAATCTTTGGTTTCTGTTCCACTGGCTAATCCTGTGTTGAATGGTTTTAGAATGAGAGAAGTGTATATGTGGAGAACTTATTATGACCCTGTAGTTCCTATTAATAAACCTAAAAATCAACTCTCAAGTCTCTAGTCCATGAAACTATAGCTTGAAATTTTGGTGAGTCACAATAAATTTTACAAATGAATTTGAAAAGTTTGTTAACATTTTTAAATTGCTTATCCCCTCTTCAGAATTATCTACAGGGAGTACAACAATAGCCCCTCATTGCAAGCAGACAGTATTTGCTGAAAGCCACTTTTTTTCCAAATCACTGTTACCCTACTTTGTTTCTCTTCTTGAATAACTCCTAACTAAAACTTGGAGACCTAGATATAGTCGTATATACATTTTATACAGTGTGGAATTAGTCTTGCTGATTTAAGCAAGGGAGTTTTTGAGTCTGAACTGAGCTACTAAATTTTCCTAATAAATACAAAGGAACATGCAAACACTAAATAAGTAAGCAAAGTATACATATTACACTTTTAAAGTATTTTAATAATATGTCATAATGTAATGTTTATGCAATGGTATTATCATTATATTTTCTTTATCAACCTTCTCTGCTCCATGAATAAATACATTTGATAGGTCCCATTCATTTTATCATTCACAGTTTGGTGAACTTTAGATTTCAAATTCTGGCTGTTGATTCTGGCGTTCACTGGCTTTCTGTATGGTAACTCAGCACTAAGGTACCATCGTTACAGAATGAGCTGGGTGTTAGAATTTAGATAATGTCCAGCACAATTCTAATGCACCCCAAAATTTGAGGAGTACATGGATTCTTGTCTACAAAGTTAAAATCATAGACAAGATAGTAAGGTGTAGTGGGAGACTTTATTATTTAAGGGAACATAGGAAGTTACAGAGTTTTCCAGCCACCAGTGTGAGGAGAAAAATGTGGAGAGTTTAACAGAACTTATGTTATTTAGTTAAACAAGCAGTAGAATAAAAAGTAACAGAGGGGGCTGGAGAGATGGCTCAGCGGTTAAGGCACTTGCCTCCAGTGCCTAAGGCTCTGGGTTCAATTCCCCAGTACCCACATAAGCCAGACCCCAAGGTGGTGGCCCTGGTGTTCTCTCTCTCTCTCTCTCTCTCTCTCTCTCTCTCTCTCTCTCTCTCTTC
>PVHP010004170.1:19458-30420 GCA_004024765.1 Zapus hudsonius | reverse complement strand
GATTCAAAAGTCCTTCTGCTAGCGTGCCTTGTGGGGAAGAGAGGGTGGATTAACTGTTCAGTCAGTATTTCTTGCCCTAGGAGGGCAGGGAGACCATTGATTGGTTCATACCTGACCGATAAGTTTAAGCGCCTTGGCTTTGGGCTCTGGCTAGAGACACCTCCCACTCAGGGGCAGGTGCCTATGGAGCTGTATGACTGTCACACCATGTCATCTTTGTTTTTTCTTTTTTTAAAATTTATTTTATTTTTTAGTTAGAATACAAAGATTTAGGTATCACTCATTCTGGCATTTTCAAGTCATCTTTTTTTTTTCTAATTTACCATTATCCCAATTTTTTAGTGCCTAAACAAATCAAGAGTGATCAATGTAACCATCCGTGAAAGATCCAGTGCTGGTTTGGGTTAGGAAATTGAACCGAGTCTCCAGTTACTTTAAATACGAGGGACAAAGAAAAGTCTTCTTCTACAGGACACCAGAGGTTCAACTGGGGAAATCTACATTCTTCTATCAATTCAAAGGAATTTCAGGAGAAAAGAAACCATTAAATTAAGGCCAGGAGACATCAAGTAGTAGATCATTTTCCAGTAGGGACAATGTGCCTAATCCACAATGATTGATCTTTGGGTGATGATTTTCAGTTGGGTTGTGATGTAAATTAAGACAATTCTAGCTGCCTTCATAGACTAAGAAAAGGTATAGACTGGGTCAATCACATTAGTAATTAAGTTCCTATTCACATAGATGGTATTTGCATTTTATAGTTGACATTACCTACTATCAACATAATTACTGTAAGCTAGAGACATACCTTGGAAAAAATGTGTATGGTTAAATAGTTAGCTAGTCTCCATTATAAAGATTCCTGTTTAAAATCTCTTTGTAACCTGGGTTCTAGGTCAAATGCTTCATCTGTGCTTGGCCCGTCCTAGTGTAAAAGTCAACTCCATTCTCCTTTTGTTAAAATGACTCTGTCTTTTGTCACTGGGTATTTCTACAACAACTTCAACAACTATATGTTTTATTAGATCCTAAATGTGTAGGGACATTCTAATTTTCCTTTATCCTCCAAAGATGATCTCTTTCCCTCTGTCTCTGTCTCTCTGTCTGTCTGTCTTTTGTCTATTTCTCCCCCTCCTCTCTCTCCTGTGAGTGTTTGAAGACCATCCATTGGTCTTGAAGCTCGTCAGTTATGCTGGACAGTCAAGCTGGCTCCACAGGGATCCTCCTGTCTTTGTTTCCCAGCACTGTAGATGTACACGAGTAAGCCCAGCATTTTTACTTGGGTTCTGGGAATTGAATACAGGTTCTCATGCTTAAAAAGGAAACATGTGACTGACTGAGCTATCTCTCCAGACTTTGTTTCTATTTTGACTCTGATTTTGCAATTCAAGCACTAGCATTCTCTGCTCTCAGGACTGATTGGTGTAAACACCTTCTCTGAAGTCATTCTCCAGTCAGCAGCTAAACTAAAGAAAATAACTGAAATCAATTACCAGTGCTCTTACAGCCTAATTTTGTTGCCATCTAAATGCAGATAAATAGAAATCTAATTTTTATTATACTTCACCTACAACTTTTAATAAATGTTAATGCACATGACTGTGCCTGACCTCCTCAAAGACTTAAAATCAATAGTTGTTGATTAAGGTCTTTTGGGCAGCATTACAAAACTGAAGACTTACTATTTATTCCCATTGCCTATTTTGTGAACTTTAAACAGGTTAACAGTGGGCCTATTAAGAAGAATAAAGCTTTGGAACAAAATCCAATCATCCAACAATAGCTAAGCAGGGAGCAGGTAAACTACACCTTTCATTTTTACATGAGTTTATGCTATTTTGTTATTTCCTGTCATTTATGATTTCTATACTAATTTCCTTTCTTTAAATGACTGTGAAGGTTATCCTTGACAGTCTCTATCATACGCAAATCAATGGTAGCAATTTGTATTTTATGAATTTTACAAATTCTCATTGGTTAAACTTGTTGATTTCAATCAAATTCCAAATGCAACAGAAAGAAAGTATTCCTAACAATTTCATGGCCTTTGAGCTTGATCCTTCATTCATGTACAAACATTTTCTTGGGCATATATATATATATATATATATATATATATATATATATATATATATATATATATATATATATATATATATATATATATATACTCGTGGTGACAGATACTGTGTAAGACCCTAGAGACTCACAATTACAGAGGACAATCAATTTTTTTTTCTCTCTCTCTCTTGGCCATTATCATAGCAAGGGCTTTAAGGTGAAGGTTGGTAATTGTGTGGAAACAATAAATAATAAAGCATATTCTTGGCTGGAGGACAGGGTATAAGATTGGGAAGCAATACCAGTATGCAAAATTACAAAATGCAAAGTTTGTGTTTCACAAAACTTTGGCATCCTCTGTGATCATCCAGAAGCCCGTCTATCTGCTGCGCCATGTGGAACTGCTCAGAATGAGAGAGATTCCTTCAGCACAGGGCATGGGCACAAGGCCACTTCAGCATTGCCATGTGAGTCCTGAGGAAGCCTCTGGGAATCAGAGTGGATTGAGGAAATATGATGCTGAGGGAGAAAGTGGAAATTAAAGAAAGCAAGAAGAAAAATTTGGAAAATGTGCAATTCTGAATCTAACCTGCTTACTACCTGAATTTGCTTGTGGAGTTTAGAGACCCAATACTGACCACACTGGTCAAGAACTCATCCCGAGTGTCTTCTGGGTTGTCACGTGCTAGTGTTCTTCCTTTTCTCTCAGCAACATCATCCTGGGGGCCTGTCCAGGTGCCTTCATATTCCCTGGATGATTGAAAATTCTGCAAAAAATCCTGAAATGATAAACAACAAATGCAGCTCAATTTCCCACTAAGAAGAATTTCCCACTAAGCACATAGATTTCATTTGAAGCATGAATTGAAAGCTCCCCAGAAATGCAAAGCTATAATCCATCCTTCAGGTAACAAACTGATTACATAATAGTTTTGCACTTAATATAGAATTAGCAACATTTCTGATAAGCATGCTAAAATGTGAAATCAAAACAGGCACCTATGAATTACAAATCTTTGTTGCCATCAAGAGGTTCCTGCTGACATGAAAATGCACATGTGATTTACAAAAAGAGGGCTTTTATTTTGTAATTGGCAGTTAGAAAATAATTTAATATATTTAAAATGTTTTCCAAAATTATGAAATAGGAGCTGAATAACACATCTTGTATGTGACTTTGCTGTTTGCAATATATACATTTTTAGTACTTAACTGGCTGATCTCAGTCAATTGTGTCTCCTGAAGAGAAGTAATAGAACCTAATAAAAGCCCATTTTATTTTATAATTTTTTTTTGCATTTGAGCCAGGGTATTTCTTTTGTGAGTTTTTTTCCTTCAAGATTGACTCTAAACCAAAATTTTAAGATAAAATTGCCTCTTTACTTCCTACTTTGTCTTTGTTTTCATGTAGAAATTCTGACATTTTAATTCTGTGTGGCAAAGGCGCAGCTACCTACATCAAATAAATACTATGAACACAAGTAAGGAAACATAACTCCATCAAATTATGTAGATATTAGGTTTTTTTATCAAAGAATAGTCTCAAAATAATTTCCAATGAGTTCAGGAGTAATGTAACACACATATAATTACAAAATATGAATATCATATATTAATTTCAATCTATAAAATTCATTTTGGAGACATTAAAAGAATAAGTATTTTGTGAAAAGATTTATCTTAGTAGGAGAAAGGTAGAAATGCATATAGGATAGAGAAATGAGATCCAATATGTGATGTTTTTCATGGATGACTTCCCTCTGTCTTTATAATAACACCATACATTTCCAATGCTGGTTTCTTCTTCCCATACAGAACCTTCACCTCAAATTCTTCAATTGTTTGATCACGAGGAAACTGCTAAAATACTAAAACATACATTTGAATACATGTAATGTTTTCTAATGTGCAGGATATGAAAACTATCACACACATGGGTATCTACACAAGCCCATAAGCAAAGACTTTTGAGAAGGGGAGGAAAGGAGGAAGAACAAGGAGAATGATTTTGCTGCTTTAGGAGATGAGAACATACTTCTTGAAGAAAATATTTGGCATTGACATAGACTACAGTTAAATAGCTTAGTGGGTACTGTGGTTATAAAAATCATGGTCTCATGACAAATGACTTAATAAAGCATAGATTGTGATAGGTAACAAGTGACATAATTTAGAAGAATTATTGCTGATTAGAACACAAAATTAGAGGAATTAAAAGAAGAACAAATATGGAATAAGACTGAAAATCAGAGCAGAATCATACTGCAAGAATCTAGATATTTTTTTTATTGTGGAGACAAGCATTGAACTCATTGAAGACTTTTACTTAAACACATTAAATTGACTACCCATGATTTCAGATGAATAATGGAGACACAGAGTCTGTTGTGAATAAGTGGAATTGGAAAGACTAGTTTGGGAAAGAAGTTGTCAGGATATAAGCTCTAGCAGAAGCTGTGTAGTAAAAAGAAGGCAAAAGAAATTCACACCATCAAGATGTGATATACATTTAGACATAGGTTAATTGGCCAGAAATGAAGTTGTCAGTTGACCTAAGGTTTTGACTTTGACTGACTTGAGTGATGAGGGAGACTACATACAGGTAAATTAATAGGCAAATAAAACCAGCATACTGTGAGCTGATTAAATAAATACATAAATAATGATTTATTATTTAATGTGACTGAAGAGGAGTCAAAATGGATTCTCAATGTATTTCTAAAACAAGAATTCTCTTCATCTTCTCTCCTTCCTTCTTCTCTCCCTCCTGCATTCATTCCTTGGACTTCAAATGCTTTCTGTACTGCAAATCTTCCAAATGTGGATCTCCACGCCAGACCTCTTCCTGTGTGCCAGCATTCTTAACCCACTGCTTTCTTCACTGCCTCTTGGCAAGTTTCTCTGGTAACTCAAGGTCAAAGTGCTCACAGGAGAACTCCTTATTCTCCCTTTCAGGAACAGGTCATCTTCATCCAGTCTCTGCCCATCAAGGCAAAAGTCTTCATTGTTAAACCATTTCTTCCCTTCCCCTACCCCATCAGTCAAGAACAAAGAATGTTCACTGGCTCCTTGCTGATTGTGTCCCATGGCCCAGTGTGTTGGCTTGATCCAGGAGTCCCAAATAAACTATGTGTTCTGAATGCTTGTCCCTCAGCTGATGTCAATTTTGGAATTGGAACCTTGTTGGAGGTGTGTTGTTGGGGACAGGCTTATGGGGGTTACAACCAGCTTCCCCTTGCCAGTGTTTGGCACTCTCTCCTGTTGCTATTGTCCACCTGTTGTTGTCCAGGAGGTTATGTCCATCCTCTGCTCCTGCCATCATGGAGTTTCGCCTCAAGTCTGTCAGCCAAAATAAACACTTTCCTCCACAAGCTGCTTTTGGTCGGGTCCTTTTGGCCAGCAACAAGAAAGCTGATGGCAACGTGAAGTTTGTTTACGTAGAACAGAAATTCAAACAGTAAAATAGTAAAAAAAAATGTGCTAGGAACACCTGTGAAAGTGAAGTCCCTCAGTTTATCATATCTTATCTGCCCCACCTCAGACCTTTGCTTTTCCTCACTTCCCTAAGATGCATATTGAGTGGATTCTTAATTTGATTTAATTTATGAAAAGTATTTCTATCATGATATTTATCTAAAACATAGTTACCCAAAGCATAGGGGTTTTATTGGATCTTATCATTGGAGTTTTCATTTTCTTTTTTACTTATAAATATGACATTATTTGTTTATATCTGGGATATTCATTGAAATCAAGGTATTATTTCAATCAATCCATACGTTATACAACACTCTTATTTACCCTATAGAAAGTAGACTATATTATAGCTATTTTCCCCAATTTTTGGCCTTTTTTGTTCTCAAATATGCCTTCTTTTGCATGTTGCTTCTAACATTCCTCATTAGATTTCAACTTCTTTCAGTGCACAAAGTCAGAGTTTCCTTCCTTGGCCAGTTATGTGTTCCACTGCTCACACCTGGCTTTAAAATTAGGAAGTATCTATCATTTTTCTTCAGAATAGTTCGGGTTTATTGATAGCCAATCTACACTTTCTAAGAGTGACTTACAATGCTGACACAGAAATCATTGTCATTTATAAACGTTGGTTCTCTCTTTTGCTTCATCTTTTAAATATCAACGTGTTTATCACATTAACAATGTTGTTACCAGTCCAGATGACACTCTCCGAGAGAGTAGGCATTGTGTCCCAATACTACTGGCTGGATTCCCTGGCTAACTATTTATATGCTATTTTAATATGGATTTATAAGGAGAGCTTAAATTAATTAAGAGCTATAGATTAGAATCTACATATAATCTTTTATAGATCATGTATTAAGGTCTCTTTTCTCCTACTCCAGAATATTTACCTAAATGTATGAAATGTATGTGTGTGGAAGGGTGGTATTTTAAACAAATTAAAGATAACCAAGAACTGCCATAATGTGGTAATTTCTAGTTCTAAACTATTGCTCGTTTTTTTTTAATGGGAGCTTTATTATTAGTACTCTGACACTCTCCATTATTGGTGTGGGGCAAATATTACTGAACTTTAATTATTTCCATATTCTCTCAGCTGTTTCTTCTATATTCTTATTTCAATTATACTCACCTTTATATCTACCCATAACTTTCCAGCACATAACTCCAAAACTCTTCCTTGGAACCAAGCACAGTGGAGCTCTCATTTAATCCCAGCATTCAGGAGGCTGAACTAGGAAGGTCATCGTGAGTTTAAGGACAGTTGGAGATTACATAGTGAATTCCAGGTGAGCCTGGACTAGAGAGAAACCCTACCTCAAAACAGCAACAGTAACAACAACAACAAAAATTCATCCTTGTAAACATGACCAAGCCTCTTTTGGTTATTAAAGTAACATTTTATTTTATTGTTTATTTAAAACAGTAATAATGATGGTATTGGAAATATCATCAGCCAGGAACTCCACATCCGAGAGGAGTGTTGTTGGAGTTAAATAAGCCCTTCTATGAGACTGAGCCCTAGAAGAAACTCCAGCATGACTTGGGAATAGGGCTTATCAGATGACCAAGAGTGCATTTCTTTCAGAATTCACCCCAGAATTACTCCATTGTTTCCTTAAATTTGGCTAAAGTTGCATACTAAAATTTCTTAGCCATTCTCTTGGGGGAGGGACATAGAAGAAGGAGTCAAATAGTCATTAAAATAACCTTATGTAATTTATAACATTTAATACGGGGATTGCAGAATTTTCTGCAAGAAAGTCATGAATAATTGTAGCCTGAAGCAGTATGCTTAGTTTGTTAAAGACTGTTCTAATGAGGTCAAGGTCATAGGAACAGACATGGCTAGTTAGCTTTGAATTTAAAAAAATAATAAATCAGCTCAGAATAATGGATGCTACTTCCAGGGCTTTTGCTAACATGCACAGTGGACTCATATTAAAAGCAGAAGAGTTGGAAGTGGCTCAGAGTGAATCTAGGAAAAGTCATTTAAAACACAGACCCTATGGATAATACATCCCATAATAATCCTGCCTTAGCATCACTGCACATGAAAGGTAAACTCATTTCCATAACTATGAGACATAGCTGCAATATGTGAAATGATTTTTGACCTTGCTGTGCATAATTGCAATTTGTTAAAAAGTCATAAAACACATATTGCAAGACAGTATATAACAATCACACAATGGTCACAATCATGAAAGGAAAGATATATTACAATTACTGAACTTTGACACTCTTTGTATAAACATATAATGATCTCAGAATCTCTATCAGCTAGAGATCAAAAAGCTATTGGTCATAACCCTCACACAAGACTGTTTTTTTTTCTTTTCATATAAATTTAAATATCTGTACAGTAATTTGTTTCAGTTCTGTCTTCACTGTCAAATGAAATTGATTGAAAGCCATCACAGAACAGAAACACTGCATGGTTACGATTTGGATTCATTCTATGTTAGTTGTGGATTCCAAATATGAGCCGTTGTCTTAAATAACCTGGGAATTGATCCTGAACCAGTTAAGTATAGACTGTTCTTTGATGTGAATATAATTACAACTTTTGTATTGACAAATTACCTCAAGATACATAAAATACCTTTGGGCAAAAGTTCTTTTGCTGTAGAGTTAGGATAGTTAGTTATTACTTTAACAATAAGAAGGTATATGAGCAAGGGAATCTTGCTAATTTTTTCCATTTGACATCAGCAAAAATCGTGTGATTAATAGCAATAGTTGGAATGTCAGCAGATATAGCAATTTATTTCACCTTGGAACAGGTTAATTTGCTTTGGGTCTGTTCTCGTGTGTTCACTGCTAGTTGATTTTATTTAGTTTTCCTGCACAACATTTATACCTACTTTGTTGTAATAAGCATTTGTTCAGCCTATAAGAGAGAAAAGAAAACATTCATTTTGAAGTTTCTCTGCTCTCCCAAATCCCAGCTTTCTTTACTTTCAGAGATCTATGAATAACCATCTGGTCCAAGTAAAAATGCCTCCACACTGTCTGTTCTCGTGTTCCCTGATAACCGACCCTTTTCCATGGAATGTGAACACGTGGTTTGGTTTTTCTTTTTCTTTCATTTTACCTTTCTCCTGATTTGCCTTCTTTTCCCTTCTTCTGTAATGAGACTCATTTACCAATCTGTCTAACTTTTTCTTTGAAAAACATTATTCGTGTGTGTGTGTGTGTGTGTGTGTGTGTGTGTGTGTGTGTGTGTGTGTGAATGTGTGTGTTTGGGAACGAAGGCGTGTTCACCAGGACCCCTTGATTCTGCAAACAAATGCCAGATGCTTACGTCACTTTTTATGTCCAGCTTACTGGGATGGCTTGGGAACAGGCTTTGTGGACAAGCGTCTTTAAATGCTGAGCCATCTTCCCACCTCAAATCTTCACTTTCTTTATTCCAAATCCTTTAGTCTATGTCAGGATTTAGAATGACCATTGAAACTATTTTCTCCAGCTTTGATTCTCCAGGTGTTTTATTTTCCTCAATTTGTAATAATGAAACCAAACAGAAGCAACATGATTATCTTCTGCCTAATCTAAGGACATACTGTCATGCAATCACAACTCTCCGTTTCCCAACCAAATTCCTCCTCTCTTCTGGAGCCATTGCTGATGTACCTCCACCTCACACAGTATATCCTCCTAAGTATAGAAGTAACTGATTTGAAAGGGTGCTTTCAAATGTTTCTATTAAACTTTGAATGCTTGCCAACTCCCTTCCCTTTTAACCTCTTTACTCCTGATATTTTGCATTCTTCATTCCCTAGTCACTCACTTTCTGATTTTTTTTTATTTCTTTGAAATTAAGTCTAGCAATGCCTTAGAACTCCTGTGCTTCCCATATTTATCCTACATCTCAATCAAAACAGCTCCAATTTTTTCAGCTTTATATATCCTGCTTTAAATGTCACTTAAACAGATTTTGTGAGTTAAAACAAAGATAGATGATTTCATCCATTTTCATCAACTCAAGTGCATCTGCTCAAAATCTATATGTACTCACTAGACAAGACAAATGATAACAAAGTCTGCCCAAATCAAATCCAAGTTCACCACAGTCATGTGTATTGGAATTTGACTGGTAGATATCCTGATAATGTATTTCTCCCTTCCTGTTTTTCTTCTATCCTCGTTACAATGATAAATGGAAATCACAGTGGTGAATGGTCCAGGCAGACAAGGAATAGGAACAACCTAATGAGTCTGCCAGCCCAACAGCCTCCTCGGCCATGGCACTGCCTGCCAGTTCCCAGCCTTTGTGCAGAAGTCTTTGTGGATAGTGCTAGGCAACTGTCTGTGTCACACATTCCATGGTGAATTCTTGTTATGGATAGTAGTAAGAATCTAAAAGATTTGAAGATGGTGGACAAATGAAGGGGACAACCTGTTTGTCATTCAAAATGGGCCCATCTATCTCTGAATTTTGAATGATCTACAAATGTTCACCTGGTAATCACCAGACTCCTATATCTTCATACAGTCTTGAAGACTTTTGAAAATGCTGCTTAATTTCAAATATTTATTATCATTACCTTTTAAACAAGTATTGAGGATTCCCACCCCCCAAAAAAAGACCATTGTCTTTCATTAAATAACACCAGTCCAGTCTGAAAAATAGCTCTGCATTTTAAAAGAACAATTTTATTCATTTGAAGTAAATTACTCCTTTAAGAATACACAAAATCTGGCCATAATTTAACACCATTAAGGTCACAGCCAGAGGTAATTTGTGAAGATGAGAGGTTAATTTCTGAGAAAGAATATTTTCCTAACACTCTCCTATCATAGGATTAGACAAAATACTCAATTTGTTCATGTTGTGAGCAATCTATTACGAGAGGTGTATATAAATTTAATATATGGTTCTTCCCTTTACAAGGTCAATTGAACATTAAGGTGATGTGTATGATGGCCAACAAATTTTTATCTTATGGCAACAAGAATTAAGAATGCCTTGAACAAACAAAAACCTCTAAAACGTTCTTAATGTGCTCACTGTTAGTATTATATGTTTTAATTGAAAAGATCCCAACATCAAGAGTGTCAGAGAGATCAGCTTTTAGATCTGCTTATAATAGCCCGCATAAAAGATAAGATGAGATGAACAGAGATTCTATTCTAAAGCTTGAAGTGAGATAGGGAGGTAGGATGTGATAGGAGAAATAGTACACCAATAATAAATCGAAAAGGAAATATTAAAAATTTGTTATCAAACAACACTCAGGAATATTGACTAAAGAAGATGCCAAGAAGGTAAAAAGTCTGAAGAATAATGATGTAAGCACAGGACCCAACAATAAGATAGAGGGGTTTCAGAAGCTAAAAACTAAAATTCATTCATTGATTCTCTCTCTCTCTCTCTCTCTCTCTCTCTCTCTCTCTCTCTCTCTCTCTCTCTCT
>PVHP010004170.1:0-19358 GCA_004024765.1 Zapus hudsonius | reverse complement strand
TCGGCCTACGTACTCTAAGTCTTTAGAATTGAAATCATTTGTTAAACTTCCTATCTTATTATTACTAACTAAAATGCATCACTGTGACTTTTTTATCGCTTTGTCCTCGAATCAGAATATTCCAGCATTCTGTGTCGAATTTTCCATGACTACTAAGAAAGGGCCAAAGACCAACATAACTAAAATTATTTTCTGATTTTTTTTTGTATGAGTTAGATGGACCAACCAATACTACCATTTCCTTTTAGTTGGATATCATCTAGGGCTTTTTCTTTTAATAGAATATTGAACAGTAGTAACAATAATTGAGGGGTCTATGTTTTTATAGCTGAAGTTTCTTAGAAATGTCTTTTCTATTTCTCTGCACAGTAGATTAAAAGCATAAATATAATAAAAATACAACCACCCACATTTTTCCAGAATTTTAGGTGAGGCACTTGCCTCTTATGTACAAGGCCCTTGGTTATTTAGCTTACAAAACTACTCAGCAAATGTGGATGGAACAATGTGATATTCTTGCTCATGTAAGAGAATATTTTTAGTGTATGAAATTATTGCTGAACTTTGGAAAATTACTGAAACAGAGAAGCAGTTGCTGCTTGAGGTCTACAAACACAGCAAGCCTTGGGCAAAGCAAGAGAGGAATGGGAGAGTTTTCAGCCAGGTTTCCTGGGCCTTCTATGTACTGCCTGCAACCATTGTAAATCTTTGGTTAGACTTCTGTTTATTAGAGCTAATGTATTTTGTGTTTTAACTTGTTTAACTTGTTAACTGGCATGCTTATTGTCACTTACACATCTCCATAACTATACGACCCCTTGCCGCCCAGGACTCGAGGCCAATACCTTTTAGGCAAGCTTGGCCCACTAGTGTCAAATAAATCCTCTACTCTCCTCTAGAAATGGCTTTGTCTCTCATTGATGGACGTGTTTCTATTTCACTCACTTCTGGAGATGGAAAAAGAAAAAAATGAATTGAAGAAGAGCTGATTGGTCTGGAGCTACAGCTCAGTGGGGGTGTTCGTGTCACTAGCAGAAGGTTTTGTGATAGATGATAGATAATAGGTAGATAGATAATAGGTTTGATAGATGATAGATAGATAGATAGATAGATAGATAGATAGATAGATAGATAGATAGATAGATAAATTAAAAGGGAGCAGAACAGAACTTAAGATATACAGAAAAGTACCATCCAACTGACAAGGTGAGAATGATCATCTTGGCCAGAAACTAAGTAAGTGTATGGCTGAATATCCATTTGACAAGAGGATCCATATGGATGTGAATTTCAAATTTAGTTGTTAAAACAACTACCTCATGACAAGTTCGGGTGCTACATTTAGGAGAGAAGAACATTTTGATAAGATATCCAGTCTGGGGCTTTTTACTGGGGCACAGGTAGAGAGATAGAAAGCAATGCTGAAGTTTATGTTACTATCTCTGAGGACAAGGGAGAAAAACATCATATTATGTAAGCACGATTAATTTTTGAGAATATTGTTTTCATAAGAAACTTTTGAAACTTTCAGGTCTGAACTCTCCCCTCCTTTAAAAAAAATTATGTATTTGATAAAGAGATAGTTATAGACCAACAGACAGACAGAAAGAAAGACAATGAAAATGGGCATACCAGGGCCTCTTGCCACTGCAGATGAATTCCAGATGCATGCACCACTTGATGTATCATGGGTTCTAGAAAATCGAACTCTGATCATTAGACTTTGCAAGCAGATGCCTTTATCCACTGAGTCATCAATCCAGCCTTTTCTGCTACTTTTAAGTCATCTCTGCTTCCTTGTGAGAAATGTCACATAGATTATTTAAACTAGATGATCCTTAGGTGCTTAGAAACACTTGCTGTCCAAGAACATAAATAGCAGACATGTGGAACTTTAATCAATGATCCATTAGTAAAATCACATTTTAAGGGATATTTAATGAGGCAAATTTATTTTTGAAAGCACATATAGTTCCTGTACAGCAGTTTCTCCTACCCTCAGCTTCAGACAATGAGGGTTCTTAACCCTCCTCCCTTCTCTGCCTATGCCAGCCACAGGCCAGGAATTTCACTGATTCAAACATTATATAGGCTCAGGAGTTTGGGAATGGGTAAGACACTATGTAAATGAACATCCTTAACCAGAGATGAAACAGTTTGCTCTCTTAATGAACAATTAATTAATTGAAATAAGGATTAATATGCTTCAGATTGGAGAAACCATTTAAAGTGAAGGAGGTGTAACAATTTTTCTCTGCACTGACACAAAACAGTAAGACTTAATTTAAGTATACAAGTATTGTAGCTAAAATCCATGAGTACTTAACAGACCCAGCTTCCACCAACCCAAAGGCTAACACTGTCTTCAGATAGCATCTGAAGCCTCTAATGAGGATTTCCCTACCTTGCTGTAATCCACTTACTCGATGGTCAACCAATGCATTTGAAAAGTGTCTTAATTTATAAATTTCTTTTGTTCTGTAGCTATAAAACCATATGAAATGGCTAACACCTTGAGACATGGAATTGGGGTAACCCTAGTCTGTTTTACCCAGGCCGTGATCATCAATTTTGGCTCCAGAATAAACTATCTCAACTCTCCCTAAAAAACCACGAGTACAAAAAGGTAATGTACATCTTTTAAAAGTTGGATCTATAAAATTACTTCCAATTAAATTGTCGTGACTAGAAGTAGATGCTAGATATTGTTCTGTCTATACTATCTTTTTATTGAAATAATTTATATTGATTTTAATCAGGCTTGATAATAAAGTATAGTATTGCTATAATTTAATGTTACCAAAGTAGTATATATATATATATATATATATATATATATATATATATATATATATATATATGAAGAGGTAGGAGGATCACTGTGAGTTTAAGACCACCCTTAAGTGTATTCTACATAGTCAATTCCAGATCAGATCCAGGGCTAGAGTGAGACCCTTTCTAAAAAAAAAACAACAACAATAATAACCATATATATATGCATGTGTGTATGTATATAATTATAAGGGTCGTGCTTGACAATCATATAGCTTCTTTGAATCATTTCCCTAATAATCTCAAAACATGAAAGTAATCTATATCATCCTTAGAAAAGCTGACTAATTTTGTTACTAAATGATCATCAGTGAAATTATAATTTTGCCTGTTAATGGCAGCTTAATGCCTGTTTTCCTGAAGAACACAAGTGAAACTGCATTCATTCAGCCACATGATGACAATGTTGCTACTTGATAAACATGAAGGACTGCTTCTTTTCCAAATCCACATTTTGTTCTTCATTACTTATATCTCATTTGCATAAATACATGAATTGTTAAATAGGCAAGGACAGAGTCTTCTCTTTCAATCATTTTTCTGTTTCTTATGTAATTACCATCACTTTACTCAAGCCCTTATAGCAGGATGGTTTCTTATCTAATAAGATAGGTTTTAAACCATTCAGTGTAAAATCAGTAGTATCTTGCTTCGATATAGAGGTGTTTTTGCTGAAATACGAACATTGTTCTATCAATTTTTAAGACAATTTCCTTTTGGGTTTTCATCACACACTCAATTCAAGAGAAGGTTACTTTAAAAAAAACATGTTTTATTTCATAATTTTAAAAATAATGAATCAATCCTTTGACTTTGCAAATAGCTTGACATCGTTCTGTGCCATTCACTGACTATTATTCAAAGTTCCCCAAGTAAAAATGACATGCATGCAAATTACAGATGCTAAATATTTGGCTTTTATGGACGTCTCATTCCAGTTCAATAACAATGGCTAGAAGTGGAATGTTAAAGAGCAAGCTCATCATGATAACCACCTTGAATCCCAACACATTCACTTAGCCAGAGTCTCAACAGGGATGTTTCCCTTTTTTATATATGTACAGAAATTGTACACATATAAAATGTATCGGTTAGTATAGGAAACCCTCTTTCACTGGTCACTCATGTTCAAAATCTATGGATCCATGTGTGTTTTTCTTACTTCCAATTGCTGAGAAAAAAATCTGAGCAGAAACAACTTAAGGCAAGAATGGTTTATTTTTTGTCACATTGGCTGTCAGAAAGCAAATCATGGAGAGGAAATGGGTCAGACTAAAACACCCCAAGGCCTGCTCCTACAGATGCACCTCCTCCAGTAAGTCTCCACCTCCTAATCATTCCTCAACCTTCCCACACAGCACTACCAAGTACACAAACACATGAGACTATGGGGGACCTTTTACCTTCAAACCACAATGATAAAACAGGGTAGCAGGATGTTTCTCCACTTTATAAATTTTAGGATAAATCCAAGACCTCACAATCATCTCAAGCATGCATATTTCAGAATATACCCCATAAACAAGTCTGTTAGCATGACCAGAATATCATGGCCACACCTGAAAATTCATCAGAAACGATTAAATATTAAATAGCCAGTAACTCTTCAAATTTCTCATTGTTGCATGAAAGCTCTGATCTCCCAGGTTAAAACATTTCAAACCAAGATTACAAAATGTGTTTGATTTTGAAATCTTTAAAACTTCATTTTTTTAAACTCATAGGTTTCTGCCCAGTCTCTTTGCCTAGTGAGGTGGTTATTGATAATGAACACAAATGACCATCACCACATTGGTGGTGGTTCCTACCTCAGCATAGAGGGTCTCACAGCAGCGAGACTGAGCCCAGAGTGTGCAGTACTCTCACTGTACCCACAGGTAGAGTGGGCTTCACAACTATCTCACCGAAGGCCCAGGAAAGGCAGTGGACCTTTCTTTGAATTGTCTCTCTGTTTATAAAGCAGTGATAATATGTGTCTTCTTTCAAAGGATGCCGGGAAGATTAATGAGCTAATATTCATAGAGCACTCCGAAGTTGTAAGAAGAAAGGTTCTTTGAATAGCTTGAAAGAACCCTACAGCCTTTAAAACACTTTTCTGTAGGAGACAGATCATCAGTTCTCTCTAGGAAACACAATTGGTCTTCACTGTGTTGGGGCTAAGTACAAGTCCATTTCTCTCAAACAAAACAATTGTAAGTTACAGGGAATCTTCATATAACATTATATATATATATATATATATTGTATTAATAGAAACAGAAGGAAATAACTTTTTCATGAGTTTAGTTTGTAGATGTATTCACAGTACACAGTTTGTTGGAAACACACATGAAAATATAGCAAATTTATTAAAATCATCATAGATAATAAGACACAAAATTTAATTGTGTCTAACTGTCCAAAATCAGCATGTTTATATGTTTTGTTATAAGCAACATTAAAATAGTAAATAAATAAATCATAGTAAGCAATTTCAACAGAATCCCTGGCTTCTGAAATGCCATGAAGTGTGTACGGTGTGCATAACTGATCAATTTGGCAGTATGTGAGTCATTTTGGTAAATATTGGAAAGACCATGGAACTTGTAAGAAAATTTCAGTTGTAATCATTGCAAAGCAATTAAAATTCATATCATCTTGACTATATTGCTTTACTTTTCTGAGCTTCAGTTCAGTTCATTACAATGTACAATAACTTATTTGTTCCTTTTTATTTTAAAGTTCTATGAATTAAAGGAAACACTTTTCTATTAACATGAATTCTTTATTCTATTTTTATCTGTCCTTGCATTTCAGCCAAACAAACTAAAATGAAGACTCCAAAATAATGAGAACTATAGAGTAATTTAAATTCAAAATCTTTTCTCCCACTATTCTGTAGTTACCTATAAAATTGTAGTCTCAGAAGATTCACTGATAATATCCTCTTATTCCACAGACCTCACTGGCAAATGGAATAGCAAATCTGTCAGTTGAAATGATCCACCAAACAACAGGAAAGCACATTTTTGAATGCAATCAAATTATTATTTCAAAGCTATGGTTTTTCTTCTAGGATTCATTGAGAAACACTAACAAATCAAATCCATGGGCTTAGCAAGGAAGACCTAGTAAACAGATTCCTAAACATGATTTCATACAGGTCATCAGGTTTTTCTAATCTTTAGCTTGGATTTTTTGTGCCATATTTTAAAGGGTAAATTACAAAGGATTAATTTTAAGAGAAGTGTAGGCTGGGGAGATGACTCAGTAAGTAGAGTTGCTTGTTTGTAAAGCCTCCTGGACTGGTGCCCACGTAATTCCAGATTCAGAGAGTAGCACATGTGTTTGAAGTTCATCTTCAGCCTGGTGATCCCATGCTCTTTCTTTCTCTCTTCTTCTTTCTAGCAAATAAGTAAAAAATATTGTTAGAAGACTGTGTTGAAATATGAGCAAGTAAAAGGAGAAAAGTTCCCAAGATGAGAGTAGGTGCCCCTCCCTAGCTGGTAGGGAGAGAGACAAAAGAGACATTGTGATGGTGGTGGTGGGGGGTGAATCTGGGGAATCCCTATTTGCTCCTTCTTTCATTTAATCACATTGTTTATATGTTCTAATTCAATGAATGTTTTGTGATCATGTATATATTTAAATGTCAGATACAGAGAGCATACTCAGAAATGTCTTCCTCAAAGTCATTACTGGATGTACAATTAAGAGGTGCCTGTAGGAGGAATCATCTTATTGTTTGCATAAAATACAGTTTGCCTTTCCAGGTCCACTTTGATATTTTTATCGTTGGGAAAATCAAAGAGCCAAATGGAAGCAGGTTTTAGTGTTTTTTTTTCTTATTTTTATTTAGTAAATTGTCCTGTTGTGTTGGGGATTGAGCACAAGCTGCTGGTCCTTGTGCATACTAAGCAAGTGCGCTACTACTAAGTTGTCCAGACTACTACAGTAGCTGCCTACTTATTATTTATTTATTTATTTATTATTCATTTATTTATACAAACAACTGGGGAGCATGGACATAAAGAAACGAGAAAGAAAAACATTGTGCTATTAGTTAAAAAGCAAACTAAAACAGTTCTAGTCAAGAAGGTTCATAATGAAACAAAAGTTGAACAGGTTTTAAATGTTCTTGATTGAATTCTCACCATGGTAATACCAGTGTCTTGATACTGAACATAGATGGCACTCCTTGAACTGTGCTCTTTATTTAAAATGCACCTATTTATAAAAATGTACGTATTCTCATTGTATGCACATATACCATGTGCAAATAAAATTTTCACTTTAGCTTCAGATGAACATAATAAGATCAACAAATATTACATTCATTTTACCGATGAGGGACCAAAGATGGACAGCAGGGGTGGCATTTAGCCTTGGTTGCGTCTATCTACCTAAACCTCCAACATAGCTTTGGTGGAAGATTCTGTCCCATTTTCTTTTTAATTTGAACTCAATCCTCTCACTCTTCATCCTGATCATATCCCTGATGCCTAGCAAGCTGTTCCATCTTCCATGGCCCTGGGTTCTCTTGGAACATGGAAGTGTATCAAGACACAACGCAGAGTTGGAAAGTCCATAGACTTCTAAACTCTAATAGTTTGTAGACTCATTTGAAGTAGAAATTGCTGTTTAGCTTGTTACACAAATATAGCACATGATTCATAGAAACTTTCATAATGCAGACATTTGCTATATTTTGAGATTTTGCAGTTATTTACTAGAGATTATTAGATTACTAGAGATTATTGTAGCATTTTTTCTTATTTTAGTTCTTTAAGGCCAAACATTGTGGGCATATATAATTTTTTCTGCTCTGAGTGTTTCCTCAGCAGCTATTCATGTGTGCATCTCTTGTCATGGGCATTTCTGGGAGGTCTACTCAAATCTGATCCTTTTATTCTTGTGGGTTCCATTAGCCATGGGCATTTCTGGTAGATATACCCAACTATAACACGATTTGGCCTGTTCCTCTTAGCAAATGGGGCTGAATGTATGATTGACTGGTAATTTTGTATTGAAAGATTAGAATTGTGCTTGTTGATTTCTTCATTATTTTTCTCAACTGACCTTGTAGTTGTTGGAGGTCCTACATTCAAGTCAAATGGTTGACAGCCATGAATCTGAGAGTTTGAACTCAACACAGATGGGAAACAGTTAATTTCCACGATTGTCTGTTTTGCTCCTCACATTTCTGAGACCGAATATTTGGGCTTCTTGAACATCTTTCAAGTCCATCTCCAAACTGGAGACTAACCTCACAAATCTTGTTACTCTACTAAGTCGAGTGTAAGTTCTGTACTTGTTCCCACAAATGTTGGTGTGACCTGCCCCTGAATCTGTCTTCTGCATTGGGCAGGATTTGTATTGGGCATAGCAACATCATACAAATCTTCTGAGATATAATTTTCCTGGAATTCATTTGTATTGTCCATGGTACTAAAATAACAACTACTTCATTTCTTAAATGGTGTCTGAGTATTTTTACCTAGAGTTTGGATTCATTCCATCTCTAATTTCTTTCCTGCCACTGCCCTGACCCCGTGCCCTTTCACATTTGTGATTTAGTATAAGAGTTATGATTACATTTTTATGCATTTAATTTAGCCTTTCCCCCCTTTTTAAAGAAAAAAGACACAAAAGTATATATTCATTAAGAAGATTATTCTGGCGTGCATTACGTGCCTATCAGTTTTAGCTGAACTATTTGTCTCCATAGTATTTAACAGTAATGAGGGAGAGTATTTGAGAGGGATAAAGAGTATCTGAGAGAGATAAACCTTTACTGTCAGTTCTTTTGGTGGTAGCAGAGAACACAAGCATGGTTTTTGCAAGATGCTACCCCAGAATAAAAATTAAAGATTTCATAGAAAAATAAGCCACCTGCCCCTGCATAGTTTATGGGATGTTTTACATTTTCCAAGCCTTTATTTTACACACTCATTAATAACACAGAACATGTGCAGTGTGAGTTAGGCATATTCATAAGGATGAAATATTCAGCGTCTGTAGTGTTGATTCAATAAAGACAGAATAATTACCAGTACAGCACCTGCAAGAAGTTCAAATATATATGGGAAGGTGTTCATATATGTATGTGTGGTTGTCCACAAACGTGACCTACATACAAACACTTAAGAACTACAAGTTTTTAGGCTTTTCTTTTTCAAATAATGTTTGGGGATTCTATGACTAGTGAATGGTGGATAAAGAAATATTAAAAATTTAAAAGTTGTCATATTTTTACACAATACTAAATAAATATGCATGATAGATGTATTCACAATTTTTAAATATTTTTTCACAGAAATTTTAGTCATAACTATGAAACATTTTAAATTTTTATTTTTCATAACTTCAAAGTATATCTTGTTTTCTATAGTTTACCCTGGTTTGTACCTTCTAATTGGTGTCATTTGATTGATAAAGAGATTTCTAGAAATTTTACGTTGAACCTTTATTTTATAAGAACTTCTAGATGTTAATAAATAAAAACATAGTTATGTATTCAAATATATGATCAAATTCAATACATTTATCATATTTGAATGATTATTTGAAATAAATATGGGTTATTATATTTCTATTATAAATGTCTGCTGAATGAAATGACAGTAGGATTCCAACCACAACCACTCAATAGTTTCTGTAAGTAGATGATATTACAAAGTCATTTTTAAAAGTGTCACAGGTTAAGCTCCAACTCTCAATGAAAACTAGGACAGAACATGGTAAAATAATCAAGTGGTTCAAGTGTGTGTTGCACGTTTCATTTTCAGAGATTTTCAGTGAGCATAAGACTTTGGTTAAAGGGAATGTCTAGTTTTTCAACCTAATGGCTAGGGAGGTCTGCACAGGTTTATGTGCATGCCTTCATCAGAACTGTCCTTATCACAGGGATGCGTGAACTTCTTTCCCTGTCACAAATTTTTCTTTAATGACATGGTCCCCCAGGGAGAAACATGACAAAACCATGTCTGTTAGAGTGTACTATTGACAATATTTAAGATATCTCTAAAGAAATGTGGAATTCTAGTTTAGGCCAATATTCACTGCTAAAAGCTCCAGAACCAATCTGGTATAATAAATGTGTCTTTCCAAAATTTTCTAACATATCATAAATTAGGCCATGGAAATTTAAATGGGGGGGGTTAATTTTAGTTTTTAAAAACCCACTAAATTATTTTAGTTCAGCTCTAGGAATATTTAAACTATTGATGACTATTTCAATTTGTCTAAAATATTATCTTATTCCATTTATCATTAACTGTCCTACTGTCTCAAACCTTTAGCTAAGATATATAATAGAAATGGTAATATGGTTTTTATTTGGATTGAACCAAAAAAGAAAAGAAATTTCTATTATTATTTCTTTATCTCAAAATAAAATTCAACACAATGTATTATGCAATTTCCATTAATGTTTAAAGCAAAAAGTACATGCTGATAAAATTCCATAATATAAGCCAATATTTTCACATTAAAACATACTACAAGGCTTACATACCAATAGATCAACATATGAACAAAGAAAATGTAACTCACATCTATAGGCAAGCCAGTATGGAAGCTTTCTTTGAGAAAGAACAATACACCACTGTAACTTAGAGCACAGAGTGTTGGTTAAGATGATGGGTGATATCCTTGGTCCATGGATCAGGAGATCTGTGACTTGATGGAATAAGGTCAAGATAAGATACTTAAGTGATACAGATAAAATTTAAAATAGCGATTTTCCACCTCTGTTCATGATGAAACAATGTGTAAATAGTTAACTTTATCACTGAAAACAATTTAACAACACAAGAAAGTCTATGAAATAAATTTGTAGTTACTGTACATCAAGACTGTGACCTAGGAAAGACAGATGTTTGAGAATGAAATGCTTTGATGATGCCTGGATGTGATTCTTGAGTGAACCAAGAAAGGGGAAACCAATCTTAGTCCCTCACACATACATGCATTTATATATTAGCACTTTACACACAGACACACACAGACAGACACACACAGATAGATAGATAGATAGATAGATAGATAGATAGATAGATAGATAGATAGATGACAGATAGATAGATAGATAAATAGATAGATAGATAGATAGAGAAAGAGAGAGCGCTAATCATGAGATAGGCATCATTTTCATACAATAAACATGACATGTTTTAAGGAGCAGACATAAAATAATAAGTCAAATGAGTTGAAGAACAGGGTAGATACCATAATGTCATGTATAACTTAAGTGGCATCCAATGAGCAGTGTAGTCACTAAACAAATTATAGTTTATTGTATATTAATGTAAAAATATGAGAGAGAAAGTGGGAAGAACAAATCTTTTTCCAGGTAAACTTGCCTTATAATTGTACATACCCTATATCATGTTAGCATTTTGTATGGGCCATGTGTCACTGTGAGAATCAGATATATATGTATAAATGTATCATATGAATATATAATAAAATATAAATATTATCCAAACAAATATGGTTCTGCTAATGCTTAATTTGTTTGTTTCCAGTTAAATAACAAATTGCCATATACATAGAGCCATGGCTTGAATATTTGCATCACTCAAAAATTTGTCTGTTAAGTAGTCAATGCCCATTAAAGTGATGGTATTAGGAGGTGATTGTCTGTGGTGGTAAGTTTATCATGGGGCAGAGTCCTGGTGGATGGAAATGAAGATTGGAGAGCTGGCTAGTCCTTTCCACCCTGGGAAGATGTAAAGGAAAGATGGCCATATATGAGGAAGCAGGTCCTCACCAGACACAATCATGCTGGGTCCTTGACTTGGGAAATACCAGCCCCAAGGATTAAAAAAAAAGTTTTGTATGAGCAATCCAATCTATCGTATTTCATTTTAGCTGAACAAATAAACTATGAAGCTTACTGACTTCTAATGACAGGTTTATTGTGCCATCTGTTTCTGGGTCAGAAGTTGAGGAATACATAAGCCAAGAGTCTATCACATGGCTGATGCCAAAGTTTTATCCTTGCTCCGTTGTCTTTGAGAATTTGGAATTCTCTTCTGACATCTTTTAGGCAGTTGAAAACTTTTTCTAAGGTGACTGTTTGTCTAGCTAGTTCTCACCAAGGAACTAATTCAGCGCTGAGAAGCCGTGAGCTTGCAGAACTCTTGAGTAGCAGTTTCCTTTTTTCTAGCCATGATACTAATAGTTACTTCATTTTCAAGGGCTCTTCTGACTAGATCAGATATCCCCTGGATAACCTTCCTTTTTAATCAAAGCCAACCTCTTAGTAAACTAATCATGGCAGATTGACCATGCGTTATTCGATGGATGTCCTCACACTCAAGGACAGGGACTTTGAAGGGTCGTTTTAGAACTTATTTCTGCCACTTCCACATCTTGGAAAGGGAAATAGCTTCCTAGTGAATCACTGTAGCTTTCCAAACTGTCCTCGATTTCCTCTGCATCTTTATGGGTCACACAGCATAGCAGGTGCACCAATAAGCTTTTCTTTGACAAGGCATGCTTTGTTTTTTCTTCCTAAGGCAATAAAGAAACAAAACATCAATATGTAATGATCAAACCAACCAAATAAATTATCCTGACATTGACTAGGTACAGGTAATATTTTCTTAATAGAAAGCAACACTTGTGATTTTTATCCTCTGACTTGATTTCATTTTAGCAGACCTATCACAAACATACCACATCCTTCCCAATGTGTTTCTGATTCTTTATCTATAGAAAAATTAAAGTTCATTGGAAAAATTTAGAAATACATTGTCTCCAAAACTGGTGACCTTTCTTACCAGACTTGCATAGTAACCGAGGATACTAACACCTCTATTCCAAAGAAAATTCACCAGTGAGTTTTTTGAAGTAAAAATTTAATGTACATTTATTATAGGCATGGAGAATTTTATCTATCTTAAACACGCTGTAGTTTACGCTATTAGGCTATATTTTATGGCTGGCTTGATTCCTTTATTCATTTATGTATTTTTACCTGTTTTTAACCTTTCTCTTGCATTGTTACTTCTGTTTGATGTGGCAGAAAAGAAAAATTCAATACAGTTATGTGTTTATGTTCCTAGTTATTGCACACATTTTTTAGCAGGTCTTGTAGCAATACAATTGGGAGTATACCATAGCTCTGCTGGGCTATTTTATGGGGCAATAATCCTATTGCTTATGAGTGAACTCGATTACAGTCTCTCGAAACTACAGTGGAAATGCTATTACCTTACAAACATTTTGGGTTGATCTTTCATTTATTTCTAAATTATGTCCAGTAGAGATATAGTTGGAAGTCAAAGTTCTTCAGGTGAAGTCTAACTGAAAATGAAATTAACGAGTCACAAAATGAAAATACCTGCTGATCTATGTGTCTTGACATTCCCCCAAATTATTTTCTTGAACCTTTCTTTATTTTTGTTGACCTTCATGTCAGTGATATTGTGTAAAACAGCTATAACATGAAGAATATGCTTAAATATTATATTATCCATAATTCATTAAGCCATTGTTATTACGATGATCATGTTCCCTTCAAATCCTTATTTTGTGTCTTCAACTTTCTATATGGTCACACCACCTTAAGCACTAGGATTATAAGTAAATGCAATTGAACTTCAAGCTTTTTCCCTCTATCTTTACTTCCCTTTTCATTTGAGTTATGGATGTAAATTAAATAAATAACTAAGACATCCCACAGATTTCTGTAGGGGTGTTTATTGGAAGAAAGAACACATCATCGTTGAGGACATTTAGAGACTCTAAATAGCATGCATTCTTTCTAATTAGATACAGAAGAGTACCAGTTAGGTTAGCAGGCAATGGAGATTCCCTCTTTCATTTCATTTTGCTTTTATAAACATCTTTTTCTTACATATCATTCATGCCATTGTACATGTAACTACTTCAACTATATAACTTATACATTATATGCATAACTCCTTCAATTTGTCATTAATTGGCAAAAAAATAGGTCTAAATTTCATCTAATTCAAGAAACATTATTTCAGAAAAATTAAAATATTCTAAAATAATTTATATGCTCTCCAATGATTAAAAATGTATCATGGGGGCTGAAGAGGTTATTCAGCATTTAGAGCTGCTTGCTTTCAAAGCTTGCATGTATTTTATTCCCTGGTGTCCTTGGAAAGTCAGATGCACAGGGTGGCACATGCATCTGGAGTTAGTTCTCTGGTGAGTTATTTTTTCTCTCTCTCTACCTTGAAAAATACATAAATAATAGAAAATTATAGTATCACAATCCTTCAGCAATGTTTCCTTCAAAAAAGTTCCATTAGTGACACTAACTTTTATTATTTTCTTTTTCATTTGCCACTTATAGATATTTCCACATTAAGATGTTGATTTCTGCATCCTTCAACTGAGAAGTTTCTCTAGCTGCAGGACTATTTTCAACTATGTAGAGCAAAACTGATGGTTAAAGTATGTGACAGTAAACCCCAAACTCTGACTAGATTTAGCTTACCACCTGGTTTTGTAAATAAAGTCATTTTTCCTAAGTATTAATTTTGGAAAATCATATTGAAATCTTTAGTTTCACGTGGAAATGGTAGATGTGACCATGAGGGAGAAAGGGATCCAATCAGAAAACTTCAGTGCCTTTGAGCTAACGCTACCTCACATTTTAATCTTTGACATGCTCTAGGGATGAAAGGAATGGATAATTAGTGTTCTTTTCCTTCATCTCCTTCACCAGTATTCAAATCAGTCTTCATATTCCTCCTTTAGGCAGCCAGGCCTTCCCAGACTTGAGAAAACATTCCTTCTTTCATAGCTTCTTCTTCCTACAGGTAAACAAAGGCCTGGGTGAAATGCTGCAGAGCTGAAAACCCTGGATAATTAGGATTCCTCCCCTTTCTCACTTCCCCTTCAAGGGAATCAATTCCAACCTCCTCATAATCCTCCTCTATTTTAGCCATTACTTTGTGGGCTTCAGAAAATCCTCTTTCATTCATCCCTCACCCATGTATCAGTGAACAAAGGCATGCTGGACATACATCAAGTCAAAATAGGGGTTCAGGTGAGGCCTGGCCTCAGCAATGTTGGGAGGCAGACATGCTGTACCGTACCCAGGCCAGGTCTGCACCAGATACAACAGTGGAAGGCTATAATTAATACCATCCTTGAATCCAGTGGGGCGCCATTCTCTTGGATGTTGTGCTTGTACTCGGGAGCCATCTCGAGCACTGCCATCTTTGGAAATCTTGCTACAAGAGGCAGAAGGCCATGTATCTCCTATGGCTAGAGTCATATTGCACCATCTGGATGACTGGTTCATGTCAGACATTAATGATCTCTGCTACAAAAAGCTTCATTTGGTAGGCTTTTTTCACTTGGTAGGAATATGACAGATGACTAGAACATATGTGATCAAGGGAATTAGATGCTGGGGTAAGGCATCAGGATGGTCCAAATACTATCATATCGACATCCGGGACTCTGCAAAATCAGTGATGGAAGACACAGTCTGGCTATCAAAGAGGTTAAGTGTAGTCAAGATTTCTGCATAAATAAAGGCTCCGTGGGTAGTGAGGATGGAGTTAAAAGGCACAAACACAACTGTTGAAAGCCATAGGCTGAGTAAATGGAGAATTCCAGCTTGGACTTTGTGCAATAATTAACAGAAAGATGTTCCAACAGCAGCAGTAGTAAACCCAGATCCAGTTCGTCCCAATGTTTGGAAAACTAGGATGTCTTGAAAACCTCAACACTACTCAGCAGTCTTGCAATTTCTGTCTTAGACAGGGTCAGTGATGTCTTTGTCCAAGGGCAGAGTTATTGGTGGCATCTTCCTTGCCTGTGATGAACTGACCAGGGTAGGAGAGCTGGCAGTAAGAACCAGAGAGTGTTTCACCAGTAACTATGGGTTTCAGGTCTACAAACACTGTCATGGGCACAGGTTCTCTGGCTTCCCACAGTGGTCTCTTCATGTAACATCTGGCTACCAATTCCAGGCAGTAGGGGTCCCAGGATGAATGGCCAATCTAGACACCAGCTGGCCAGCCTGAAAGGAGATGCACTCCCTCTTGGTGGCTATAGGTTTGAAAGCCACAAATGCAGACAAGGATCCAGCTGTCTTCTAGAACAAACTGAGCAGCAATGTTTTAAGGGAGCATAGCCTTGGCAGTGCATTAATGTGCTATCCATGTCTGTTTTAATGTTATAGTAGCAGGGTTGTGTAGATGTGACAGAGATTGTAGGCACTGAAAAGTCTCAAATATTTACTATGTGGTACTTCACAGAAGCAAGTAACCTCAATGGAATGGACGTGTTGCATAAATATCCATTTCCTAATGACATGAAAGGCATTATCAGGGATTTGGTTAGACACTCATAGCCTCCCCATTAGAATTTAGCACTACCACCCATGGGGTTTACTAGCTGAGGAAGGTACTCAAGTTTTTTTTTTTTCCTTTTTCATGATCTTAAATTCTCACTAGACCTCTTAAGACCACCCGCAATAGAAACTACTTCTACCCCAATATTTCTTGAGAATGTGTGATAAGCTTATATATCTACTATTCAGTATCATCTACCCTTTTTCAAACTGTTACTTAAATTAGCTTAGTGAATTATCGTATGGCAAGGTGTTGTTCAAAATTCATTCATCTTTCACTAAATAAACAACAACAACAACAAAAGAGTGTGCCAGACTCTAGAATGTGGCTACAATTGACACATATCTGAGTGGTAAACCTGTCACTCTTCCTTCTTTGCTCATGTTAATACCCAGAGTTCATTTTAATTTCTATCAGTATATTTTATTATAAGAATGTATTATTAGTTGTCATCTCTTAAGACACTCAGCATATCAATGACCAATAAACATATATTACTTCACTATAGGGAACTAAGAAATATTGAATATTATTACTAATCAGGACAAAAGACTGAGGATGTAGACATAATGACTCTGCTCTCATTGTAAATGGTGGTTGGATAATAGGAAAAAATGTTTGAGGAAATCCAAGTCATCACTGTTATTACAATTAGCAATAATGGACACTCTTTGGATAGGATACCAAGGACCCAGGATTACCAAATTGTTGTCTACTCACTTGTGTAAAAACATTGTGGACTGAGATTGTGAGCAGTCCCCTTTAAAGAGCAAAGGGAGTTTAAACTCTTAGAGTAGTCGATCCCACTGGTATTATGGAGAAGACTGGGACTAGGCAAACCTAGACTATTAGATACCAGAAAACTAAAAGATCAGTACTAGGGATCAAATCTAATCTACATACAAACCTAGAAGAAAAGAAGTAGAAGAAAGTGATCAGGTAGGAGCAACTCTGGTGGAATTTCTGGTGGTTCGATAAGACACAGTCATTAGGAAACAAAGTTGAGGAGCAAAGAGTTTTGAGAGAAATGCACAGTCATTAGGATCATTAGGTGATGTCAGAGTTCATGTACGTTAGCCTATGTTGTTAGAAACAGAATTTGTCATTTAAGTTTGTTTTTTTTTTTTTCAAGGAATATGTCTGTAAAACAGCCCTGCTATAGTTTCTTCATTTTCTTCTATTTTTAGTATCTCCATGCTTTTAAGGTCATGGGTAATTCAGGGAGTTGATACTACCTCTGCCCTATATTATTCCCAGCAACTCTTATAGAGTTTGCTATCTGACCACAGGGTCAGATATAGTAGGTATTACATAAACAAGGAAGTTTTTTGTTTGGATTTGGGGATAGGGGACTTCTGTGTGTGTGTGTCTGTGTGTGTGTGTGTGTGTGTGTGTGTGTGTGTGTGTGTGTGTGTCTGTGTCTGTGTCTGTGTATAATACATGGGCCGTGTGTGTATGTGTATAATACATGAGTTATATGTGTCTGTCTATAATACATGGGTTATGTGTGTGTATAATACATGGGTTATGCATGTGTGTGTGTCTGTGTATAATGCATGGGTTGTGTGTGTGTGTCTGTGTACAATACATGGGTTGTGAGTGTATCTCTGTGTGTGAATGAATAATGGGTGCATCCATGAACATGAGTGTGTAAGGCATAGGCCAGGGCCAGACATCCTTCTTCTTTCTTAATCATCCACCTGTTTCTCTGAGAAGGAGTCTCTCACTCAATCTGGAGTTGTGGAAGTTCTAAAAGTCAGTGTGATTTCTAAGCTCAAATGTAAACCTAACCTCTACCTTTAGCCTCTACTGTGTCTGTCATAGAGGTTAGTCATCATTCTTAAGTAGTCTTGGATTTGAGAAAATATATACAAAAATGGAACATTTCCTTTCTGATTTTCCAGTATGAATTTGAAATCTTTTGTATGAAGACTTTTAAATTTGAGATAATCTCAAGAAATTCCATCTCTGCCTTTCTGCCAAAAACAGCTATGTTAAAAATCAGCTTCAATCTTTCACTTATACAGAAAAAAGCATCTAGATAATGTCATACCGCATTAGAACTTGCCATCACTCCGTTTCTGTTGATCTTGTCATTCTCTTTGCTGACTCCCTGGCAGGTCTCTTATTGTTGCTCTTAGATACTGGAAGTAATGTAGTTCATTTCAAAGATGTTGTATATTTCATATTTTTTCAGGACAATATATCTTTAAAATAGAATACTTCTCAAAAATCTATTTTGTCAGTATCCTTTTATGCTATTTAACTCCATATAGTAAGTAGCTCAAGTAATGACAAGTTTTGAACAATAAATTTTCCAATTCACATTTTGAAAACTTAAGACATTTACCCCTTAGAAGCATTATTTTATCCCATTTTATTTTGAGACACTTGTGCATATAGTTATAAAATTGAAATCCTCTTTCATCAAGTCTTCTCTGAAATCAATTAGCAAATGCTCATTATGTCGAAATATATCAATTTTCGTATTCATCCTTTCATTTTGTCTGTTTACAATTGATCCAAAACAGTATTTTTCTAGTGAGATTTTTTAAATAGTAGAAATAGGAATAAATCATTACTAGAGGTCATTGGGACACCCAGGAAATCTTGTTAGTTTTATTTTCTAAAAAAACACAAGTAAGAATGGAACAAAAGAGAGGATCACAAAGATTAGTTTTTGTTTATTTGTTTTCAAGAAAAAGAAGAGTAAGGAAAGAGAAAGAGAGAGAGAGAGAGAGAGAGAGAGAGAGAGATATTTGATATTAAGGGAACCTAATTCTGGCCACCATGTTCAAGGCCACTGACCTCTGATTTATTGGTTTTCCTTCTGTGGAATGTGCTTGACCAATGACTACCTTCTACCTTCACTTGCAACACAGCCTTACTCCTAAACCAGATCATTTTTAGCCTAGAACTCAGCCTCCCTCATCAGGTTAGGATTGCAGAGTTTATCAAATGTAAATGCCAGAAGGTTCAAATCCAGTTATTTTCCTTTATGAAAGGAGTCTACTGACTCTCATTTGACATTCCTTTACTTAAGAAGTGACAAAATGAGGAATGGAGTCTTTGTGTGGAGCAGTAGAAGATATCTCCGATAATGATGGACCATTGAATCCAAGACTATAAGGAGGAGGGAGGGAAAATGAGGGAGGGAAGGGAAGGGGGGAGGAATGAGAGGGGAGGGATGATGGG
>PVHP010004169.1:0-73077 GCA_004024765.1 Zapus hudsonius | reverse complement strand
CAGGAGCCTAGAGAGGGACCATGGAACCTTTGCATCTGTGAGGTGGGCATTTTATGCCCATGCTCTGGATAAAGGCACTGAGGCCTGGTGAGGTGTCTGAGCTAGGGCTGGCATCCAGGAGCCTAAAGAGGGACCATGGAACCTTTGCATCTGTGAGGTGGGCATTTTATGCCCATGCTCTGGATAAAGGCACTGAGGCCTGGTGAGGTGTCTGAGCTAGGGCTGGCATCCAGGCTCCTGCCCTTGGGCTAGACAATCTCTCTGCCCCACACTGCCCCACACTGCTGGTGAGACATCCAATGTTCCCAACGCTGTACCACCGAAGGGCCAGACTCCCAGGGACACACAGCAGCAGCCTCTGAGGCAGTCTGCCAGGCCTGTGTGCAGGGAGGGGTCTTCCCATGAGGGTCCTGCTAACCAGGGGAGACATGTCAGGAGCAGCAGGGAGTTACCTCTGGCAGCTTTTAAAGGACAAAGGCCAAGGAAGCACAAGGAATTGTGCTTTTCAGAAGAATTACAAGCAAAACAGATGGTGAGAATACAGTTGGTGGAATATTTTTGCACTTTAATAAAGCCATCTTTATGTGGGCCACTGAATTCTCCTTCCCTAAATGAGCACCAGCCGGCTTGGAGGCAGCTCTGAGTCACTCGAAAACAATTAGCTGAAAGAAAGGAGTGCGTGGCGTGGGGGTGGGCTGTCGTCAATGAGAGGGGAGGGGGAGAAACTGAGTGGGTGACCCCAAAAGGGGCTGGTGGGGGCAAGTGGATTATCTGAACTTGTTTTTATTTTCTGGGCTTGGTGGTGTGTTGGCTCAACCCACTGGTGGGCAGGAAATGCATAGGCAGCTGTGGGGAGAGGCTGAGGGGGCAGCTGCAGAAAGACTTATTTATGAGGCTGGCAGGTGGTCTGCACCCAGGAGGAGCAGGGGCAGGCCAGGGCAGCTACGGAGTGTGACCTGGGCTCTCCTGAGCGAGGGACAGGGTCTGCTGAGAAGGGAGAACTTACAGTGCTCTGCATAACTGAGTGGGCCTTCAGGGGACCCCCAGAGAACAAGGCTAGGAAAGGTCCCTGAGATTTTATGATGTGATGCTGTGCAATGCAGGCTCTGGAGAGGGAGGTAGAGGTTTGTGTGAGGGTCTGAGTTCTCGGTCCCTGCTGCGAGGCTTGAAGCATTCAGAGAAGCAACTGAGGACAGGTGGGCCACAGTGAGCACAGCCTGGAGCTGGATGTACCTAACGGGGGATGGAAGGGCCGAGGCTCATGTGTGCACTCACATCTGTGTTCATGCGCCAATGCCTGTTCAACCACACCCTGCTGCAAAGTCAGGAGGTGGCAGCAGGAAGTGATTCACTGAGGCTGGGCAGAAGCAGGGTCTCTTGAGGCCGGATCCTTATGCTTGCTGGCAGGAGGGCTTCCAGTGGTCCTCTCCCCTTCAGACCTGGCCTCTGGGCATGGCCCCTCTTCCACTCTGCTTTACAGTCATGTAGAACCCCAGAGCAAGCTTCTCTTGGACACATCTAGACAGTCCCCTTCTCACCTCAAGCTGCTCAGACCTGGAAATAATCTAGCTGTCCATCAACGGGGGACTTGGTAAATAAATTATGAATGCTGCCACACAGAGAAATACTCTGCAGTGCTGGAAGAACATGAAAGAGATGCACACAGACTTGGAGCGGTGGCCAGGGAAGGAAAACAGCAACTGGAGGAGTATCATCATTTTTGTTTAAAAAAAAATCTCAAGTAGTATACATCTAGAAATGTGTCCTTATGCATTCTGCATGGGATAAAAGCCTGGGCGTCAGATTTGAAAACTGCTCCTTGCCCCATTCCTCTCCACACCCCCGATCTTTCCCTGCTTGGTGTTTTCTTTCTTCTTGGCACTTACAATCATCTTAACATTGTCTATTGCACCTACTTATCCTGTGTATCGTGTATTCCATGCCTCTCCTCTCTCCACCTGTGGCAGAGCCCTTGGTTTGGTTACTGTTTGGAACCTAGTAGGTATTCAATGAACATGAACTGAATAAATGGATATGATGGTGCAGTGGGGGGGGGAGTGAATGGGGAAACCTTAATTTTCACTTAATATTCCAAACACCATGGTGAGATCGTGGAGGATTTTTATTTTCCTTTTTGTGATTTGTTATATTGTCTAATCTTCCCATAATCAATATGCATTGTCCTCACAATCAGGAGGAAATTTAAAAAGGCTTCTAAGAACCACTGCCAATGTTGCTCTTGCTCCAGGGCCTGGCTGCAGGGATCTGCACCTCGCAGGTCCTCTCACGACAGTGCTGGCTCTGGCTTTCTTGGCTCTGCAGATGCCCTTCTGTCCACTGTGCTATGACTATCCTGCTCTGGACACCCCATACAGCTTGGCCTGGCCCCACATCCCAGGCTCTGCTCCCATTTCTTCACTCCCATCTCGGGTCTTCTGTCCAAGCCAGCTGGGTTCCTAGAATGCTCCCCTCACCCATGTCCATGCCTCCTAAGGTCCTGCTGTCCTTCTAGCCCTACTTTCTGTCTCACTTGATTGGCAAAGCTGTCCAGAACAGAACACATTTCTCCAATTTTCTCAAGGCCTTGGGCCAGTATTGGGGTCTACCTGCTACTTCCACTCAACTGTGTGCCTGGCAGGGCTGGGAGCATTTCTTCCTACCTGTCTGTCTCCTTCCCCACACCTCTGCCTCTCTTGCTTTCTGGCCCTGCTTCTTTCATTCTCCCTCTGTTCATTTTCCTCAGTCTTTCCCATGGGTTTGCTACTCTGCTCCACTGCTGACTTCCCATCATTCAGGAAGGATGGTGCTGCACTTAGTCCATCACAGAAACCTTCCTGGGACTTCCATCTATGTCACTGTGTCCCAGGCTGCTGGCCCTCTGCCTGCCGACCTGCTCTGGAGAGCCAGTGGTGATCTCAAATGACCAGCAAGGACCTGTTTCCAAGCTCAACCTTCCTTCCAGTGCCTCTCTGGGATGGAGGCCCTGCAAAAGAGGAGCCTTCCAGGGACTCATCACAGCAGTTTAAGTGAGAGTTCAAGCCAATAACAAGTCCCATGGCTTTGAAAAGTAGCTAGGACTGGCATCCATTGTCCAGAGCATGGAAGACAGATGGCTCCTGGGCATCCTGGGTTCCACCTGATGACCAGGAGGTGTGTTGCCTTCTTGAGAATTCAAGAAGTAGTGGCAGACTCTGGACAAAGAAGAGTCTGGAGTCCTCTATACGGATCTTAAAATAGTAGAGGCAGCTCATGGGATGTGTGGCCAGACAACCTCAGTCCAATTCCTGCTCTCACTGTTGGTTTTCTCTGGGAACATCAATTTCCTTTTCTGTCTAATGGAGTTAGGTTGATATTCAGCCCGATAACCAGATCAACATCCCACCTCTGGGACCATCGTGGTGCTTGGATGATCTTCTGTGAGCCTCCCGGTAGCTGGGGCTAAGTGTCTATCCAGGAAGAGGCAGAGCAGCTATGGGACGTGAGTCACAGTGGTCAACAATTCAGCTTGTGGTGTCCAAGAGGTGAGGTCCAAAGCTAGTCCTCCCTACTCTCTGGACGTGTGATTGGGGCAGTTTGCTTAACCTGGCCTCAGTTTCCTGATCTGTACAGCACAGAATAGGATATCTAGCTCATCAAGTGCTGGTGAGAATTGATGTAGTATCTATTGAAAGCCCTTACCTTACCTAACATCCTACATATGCATGCTAAGTTCTCGATTAGGGTCAGTTCTGCAATTCTGCAAGAGGACTCAGTGTTGAAGTCAGCTTGTACCTTTAGGACCAGCACAGAAATTGGCTGCCTTAGGAATGCTTAGGCTGACTTTAGGCTGACCCATCCAGGTGCAGCAGCCCGGGAACATGTTCATATAACCAGGCCCTGGTCTCCTAAACTGCTTATTTTTCAGACTGTATAAATATTATGCATTTCTATAAAACTAGAGCACACACACACACACACAAACGCACACTCACAAAACCCAAAACATATGTGAGAAAATAAAAACCACATTTTCAGTCAGGCCTCAGTTTGAATCCCAGCTCTGCCATTTAAGAATCATGTGACCTTGGGCAGGTTTCCTTTATCACTCTGATCTGCAGTTTTTCCATTTGCAAAATGGATAATGCCAATATCAGGGTAGTTAGAGGGATTCCAGCACCATGTTTGGAATGAGTGGGATTTCTGCTGCAATTTAGCCACTCAGAGGAATCACTGTTCACTTTTTGCATTTTCTTTCATTTTTTCTATGCAATGACATGTGTTTAATACTGACACAAGTATATATTTATAGATTAGAGACCATACTGTCTAATCTTTTTTTGTATTGAAATCATATAACTTTCAGAGGTGCTAAAATATATTTAGAACCCAGGAAACATTAAAATTTTTTATTTTTTTTTCTTTTTGGTTTTTTGGAGGTAGGGTCTCCCTCTAGCCCAGGCTGACCTGGAATTCACTACATAGTCTCAGGCTGGCCTCAAAGTCACAGTGATCCTCCTACCTCTGCCTCCCTAGTGCTGGGATTAAAGGCGTGTATTTAGCAAAAACACTCCTGGCTCCCCTACTCCACAAGGCTTCTCAACTTTGTTCTCCCTTAATTCCCTTATTGTAATCTCTGCACATGCCCTTGAACAACTTTTCCATTTTTGTCCCTAATCCCCATGTCTGATTTTAAAAGTTTAGGCATTGGAGAGATGACCGGCAACAGGAGTGTGGACCTCCGGAGTGCCATCTGTAACCTGGCAATGAGAGGAGAAATCAGGAGAATCCCAATGTCTGGCATTCGGGTAATAAATGAGAAACCCTGTTTCAAAACAAATGGAAGGTGAGGAAAACTGCCACTCAGGATTATCCTCTGACTTCCACACATGTATGTGCCCTGGGCATGCCCAGATATACACACCATACACACACAAAATGACTGGAGAGATAGTACGTGATGAAGACTGTAAGAGGGGTCTGGTGTGCCTGTCATCCAGGTGCTGCATTGGTCACAGCTTATGTAATGACAGCTATACTGAAACCAGAGGTCTGACATGGGCACAGGTGTGTGTACCCTTCGATGGTATGTGTCACACATGTACATTCATATAGTCACTGCCATTACAACACAGAACTGTCTATCCAGAGCTGGGGGATGGCTCAGTGGTTAAAGGCACTTGCTTGCAAAACCTGCCAGCCTAGGTTCAATTCCCTAGTACCCATGTAAAATCAGATGCACAAAGTGACATTTGTGTCTGGAGTTCTTTTGCAGAGGCCCTGGCATACTCTTAAACACACATACACAACATACTCTCTCTTTGATAAATCAAATAAATAAATACACAAACTTTAAAAAGAATGGTCTATCCCTAAAAGATGTCCCTTTGTAATAACCTGTTTTACCATCTCCATCCCTTGGAACCACCAATCCGTTCTCCAGTGCTTTTATGATGAGATTGATTGACCTTAGGAAATGAGATCTTTCTTTTCACTCATCAAATGCCCTGCAGGTCTGTCCAAAGTGTTTGATCAATGGTTTATTCCTCCTATTGCTGAGTCATAAGTCTATGACCCTAGTGTACTACAGTGTGTTGAACCTTTAACCTATCAAAGGATATTTAACATTGTTTCGACTTTTGGGCTAGCAAATGTAACAATATTATGAACTGTATTGTAGAAATTTTGTGTGGATATTTTCTTTCTTCTGAGAGAAATCCCTAGGGATATATAGAGATTCCTCAACTCCTGATGAAAGGACTTATACTTTTTTTCACTTTACTATGAGGTGAAAGCAATAGACATCCAATCGAGATTGTCCTTAGGATCTTTTTCTGGGCTAGTCGTATGCAGTGTGGTCCTCTCTTGAGAAAACAGGCAGTGGCAAGAGCCAGCCTGAGACTCCTGGTCAGCCCTGCCATCACAGAGAACAAGCGACTCTGCACATTACCATGCTGCTAACTTAAGATGCTTACTTGGTGTTCTGTGGAATTCAGTACATTTCAGCTCATAGTATTTCAGCTTACATTGGGATAGGACCCCAGTGGAAGTCAAGGAGTCACATGCTAGTAGGCTAGTTTGTTTTTAACTTAAAGAATCTATCAAACCATTTATGAGAAAGTAAGCATCAGTTTATGTTCCTATAGCAATGTGTGAAAGCCAGTTTCTCCCATCTCTGGAAACTGCTCATGTCCTTGTAGCATTTGGCATTGGTCCTATTTTTAGTGTAGTTTTTCTAATAGGTATGTAGTGACAGCTTAGGTATACTGCTACAGGTGTATTATTTATCTGTTTCTAATATATATGCACACATTTCTATTTATGTTTCATAGATGTATATATAGTTCTCATCCTATCCTCCCCCAAGAGCCAGTTTTCATCGTTTGGGGTAACTGCACCTGCCTGTTAAGAACTCAGGGCACCAAGCATTCTATCCAAGGGAAGATATCAGACTTTGGGGCAATACCTTAAAGACTGAACCAGCTCTGAAGAGACTAGGGCAACAGCTGCTCTGGACATGTTTGGTGGAAATAAGTGTGTGAAGAACAGGAATTTGGCTTTGGACAAATGGGGGATTCAGTACTCCCATCCCAAGGGGAGAAGCCTTAGGATGGGGACTCCTGCAGGTGAGGGTCATGAAATGCCAGCCAGCCTTTCCCACTCCCTTTCCCCGGAGCACAGACTCACTGCCAACAGAGGCTGCTGCCTCCACAGTGAAGTATGACCCCAAATCCTAGGACTGGGGCATGGTGGGGGGGGTGCATCCATGAATCAGGCGATATGCTCTAAACTCAACAGCAGGAGCCCCTACTCACCCAGGCCAAAGTGTGCCACGGGCTCCATCTCGCACAGGTAGCCTGAGCCCCCATCAATGATCCGCAGGTGCGCCCCACTCTTCTTGGTGTAGAGCACAACCTTGGCGCCCCTGGCGAAGGCCCCAAACCGCGTGCGCGGCACCACGCGCAACCAGTTGTTGCTGAAGCCCTGCAGGGAGCGAGGAAGGTGCCAGGCATCAGCCAGCCTGGTGGGAAGAGTGAGAGAGGCGGAGGAGGGAACAGGCAGAGGAGAGAAGAAGGAAGCCAGGCAGAGACAGACTGCTGCAGGGAGGAGGGAAAAGCCAAGAGATTCAGGAAAGAGTTTGGTTTGGGGCTCCAGGTTTTCCATTTCCCGTCATGCTGGTCAGCAAGCATCCCAGGCCCTTGTGCTGGCCCACCCTGGGTCCCAGGGAGTATACCAAGCTGGGAGCTTTAGGTCCTGAGGTTGGTGCACACCTGGTTTCCCCGGAAGACGGACAGTGGCTGAGCCATGGACTCTCCATGTGATAAGATGAGATCTAGCATCCCGTCTCCATCGAAGTCAGTCACCACGCCCCCTACAAACAAGGTAGATTTCACCTCTGTCCATTAGTCACTAGACCCAGGGTCACCCATCGTGGTGACCACAGGCCTGAGTGTAATAGGCTGAGAAAGAACACTGCACTGGGGCAGGAACGTGGGCTGCAGTTTTCTCTCCTGCCCAACAGTCAGCTCAGGACAGGAAGTCACAGACTCTTCCCTTCCCCTGGATTGGTATGGAAGGGGTGGGTGCAAATTACCACCCGCTGATCTTTCTGTTATGGATTGAGTAATATACTGCTATATTTGTATAGCTTCTGGTCTTTTTTTTTTGTCATCTTATCAAGTGTCTGAACAGGCATGGTCTCCTTTTGTTCTCTTTACAACCCAGAGATGAGCAAGGCAGACACCTCATTTAATGGAAAAATGACCCAGGAAGCAAGGCAACCAGGGTTGTAGGACTCCAGTTGAGTGTTCTTTGTCTCATCCCATGCTTTTTGCTAGGAGTGGGGGGGTGTCAGATGCAGAACAGGCCCATTGCTCACCCTCCCATCCCCGTCCACCAAGACATGGCCAGGGAAGCTGCTGCCCACAGAGCCATGGATCCCTGCCCCTCCCCCAGCCAAGCCTGGGAATGGGTGAGGAGACCTTTTCCTCCTCTACCTGGAAGGGCCCCAGGTTATCCTCCTATTCCTCTGCACTTAAGCCTCAACCCTCAGAGTGGCTGGGTTGGCCTGTGCTGGGATGGATGGAGCAGTTCCAGCACTCAGGGGACTCACCTGTGCCCCGGCCCTCAGGCTCCAAGGCATCCCCAGGATTGAGCTCCTCGATCAGGGGGTCTCCGTGCTCCCTGCGGATGACACTGTAGGAGAGACAGGCTTGTTTTGACAAGGCCTTTGTGGGCTCTCTGGACCTAGAGGCCTAGCTACTCTTCTTTATCCTGTGAGCAGCCCTGGATGTCCACAGAACCTCTCTCTGCTTACAGACTCTGCCTTCACCATGATGGGTCCCTTCTTGGATTTTAATTTATGTTGGTAAATATTGATTTTTCCTTCTCTAATGGATGAATTATAGACAGTCTGGGGAAGGGCAGTTGATGGATGGAGAAGGGCAGGGGCACAGCTACCTTCAAGTAACCTCCACACTCCTCCGAAGGCTCTGGGTTCCCTAGTTGTGGATGCTGCCCAGGGTTCAAGTTCACAGTGCTCAATCCTCAGCCCCCCACCCTCCACTGTCTCCTCTGTCTTTATCACTTTCTGCCTGGGTTAGTGCTCTGCACGAGGCATCTTATCTCTCTGGATGGTCTGAGCTCTCTGTAGGCCGGGACCTTGTATTATTTATGGTTGCATTTCCTGCAGAATGTAACACAGTGTCTGGGCTCCCAGCAAGCTCCAGGCACACGTGGAATGGGAAAGTGAATTCCAGAGGCAAACAGGAAGAAAGTGTCTCTTTGGGTTCTTTCTGTCTGTTTCAAACTCTAAATCTCAGACACATGCATCGATTTCTGAGAAGTTTGTTCTTGACATCCTGCCATCTCTGTGTGAATGTGAAGCATAGAACTGATGATGGAATAAGCTTTCCTTTCCAGCCTCTCACACTTGTTGAGTTCTCCAGTCTTGGGTGCTCTACCCACACTGGGAGGGGTGTTAGTGGAGCAGTGGGAGGGGCCAGGACTGGAGACATCTGGGTCCCTCTCCCTACTACACTGTCTGCTTAAACCACATGGAGCCAGGGCTCCCCTGAGCTGGACCTGTGGTGTTTGTATGCAGAGAGCCTCAGAAATGCAGGTGCCTATGGGACTGAACAAATATCCAAGAGGTGTCCTTTGTCCACTTGGGGCAGCTAGGTTGAACATATCCACACGCACCTCTGGGTGACAGACACACAGTGTACTTGGGAACGGCATTGGAGGAGAGGAGAGGAGAGGAGAGGAGAGAGAGCATAAGTGTGTATGGAGATGTGCACACCTGCTGCAGGGGTGGCACTTCACACCCTGCTGATGCCCACAGTCCCTTTACCCACTGTGTCCCACAGGCTCAGCTGCAGCTGGGCAGAAACACCCCTTGGTCCAGGTGATGATGCAGTAAGAGATTCCTGAGGACAAACCCCAGCAGTTCCAATGTGTCCTTGTATTCGGTGAACAAATTCTTTTGTAGCACTTCTGTGTGCCGACCCTGATGGGGCCAGGGGCAGAGAATATCAGAGAGGGTGAGCTTGGAGTCCACCCACCACACACACGGCTGAAGGCTAGTAGGGAGTGCAGGCCTGGGCTAGCAAACTCAGTCCATGCTGGGGCAACCAAGGAAGGCTTCCCACAGGAAGGTCAGCTAAACTGAAGCCCAAAAGGCGGTGAGTCTGCACTGCTCAGATAAAGGAGGAGTATCAGATCCAAGAGGGAGTAGCCTGGCAGGCTCCAAAAGTGAAAGGAGCCTGGGGTGCCTGGTGCTCAGGTGCAAATGGGACAGTGGAGAGTGAAGACTGAGGACCTTATCTACAAGCACCCTACAGTCCCAGATCTCAGGAGGCTGAGGTGGGACAATCACTGTGAATTCAGGCCAGCCTGGGCTACAGAGTGAGTTTCAGTTTCAGGTCAGCCTTGGCTAGAGTGGAACCCTGCCTCAAAAAGCAAACAAATGAAAATGAGGTAGAGGGTTGAGGGGTGTGGTGGCCAGCTTGGCATTTCAACAGCTTTGACATGTGCTAGACCAGAGACCAGGAGAGGGCTTGAGGTGGGTGCAGGACACCCCATGAGACTTGAGAATAGATCAGAGGTATGTTTCGATACTTAGGTGGGGCCAGTGCATAGCCCAGTTGGCCTGGGAGAGACCCTGTTCATGTAGTCAGCAGCAGGCACCTTACTCTGGGGTTTGGATCTTCTTTGGGGATACATTGCCCAGGGCTAGGCAGTGAGGTGGCTCACACCTACAATCCCAGCAGGGTCACCAGGAGTTGGAGGCCAGCTTGGACCAGAGGGAGACCCTGTCTCAAGAAAAGACAGAGGGGCTCAAGCTTCAAGTACATGAGGTTTTGGGTCCCCAGTGCCTGCAGAAGACCACTAGGCTCAAGGAACCCTATGTTCTGTCCAGCCGTAGGTGACAAGCCTGCACAGTGGGGTTAAACTTCAGAGCTGCCATCTGAGCGGCAGTCCCAGCTGCAGCCCTTGAGCTGTGTGCTCACGACCAGGCCATCTGCCAAAGAGACTTGAGGCCCAGTCACGGACCTAGGAGGTGGCTTCCGTTGTCCCTGTGTGAAAGCTAACACAATCCCACAGGGCAGCCTCATGATGACTGTCCACTGACAGTCCAGGACCAGCCCAGCTCAGGCAGCAAGGAAGGCTGGGAGACTGAAGCATGCCAGAAAGGTGGGCAGCTGGGGGTTGTACCTGGGTTCTTGGGCTACAGAACCAGAGCACTAGACAACTTGGTGCTTAGGGGCCCTGGCGAGTGACACTTTATTAGCCAGAGAAGGAAAGCAGTGTCTCTGTTAATGAGCAATTGATCTTCTGCAATTAATCTAGAAGTTGTGAATAAGCTTTTTGCAAGGCACCTAATTAGTAAATCTGGTGCCTTCGGGGGGTGATTACATCCAGTCAGGATTGATGCTTGGTTAATAATTATATTTTAAAACACGCTTAGTCACAGCTCAAGCCTTTTATTAATAGTTGAGGCCCCTTGAGAAAGGAGGTAGGAACCTGGTGGGCCAAGCAAGAGATCTGACCCATTTCCTGGCTCCCAGACCATGTCCCACCTGTCTGTCTCCACCTGTTGCTGAGTCCCATTAGCCCAGGACAGGCACATCTCAGATCATGGGTCTGAGGTTTGTCCCTAGAAATATGTCTCAAATGTCAATGTGGTAAGCCCTTGTTAGGAGTCCCATATCCTGGGGTTTATCCCTGGAAATCTGGGGTGAACCTGGAGTTTTGCACTCTAGATAGACATCTTGGGAAATTCTGATATCAATAGTCTCTAGCTCCTGGGAGAAGCATCACCCTCAGAGATTCTACCCTTTCTCCCTGGACACTATGCTTAGGCTCTGGAGCCTTCTGAAACTCCCTTCTGTATTGTTGTCTCTCCTAGCATTCCCAAAGGAGGTTTTGCAGAGCATGAGAGAAACACCTTTGAAAGATCTGTCCTGTGGTCAAATCTCTTTGGAACACTCCATCTTTTGGGAAGCTGAAATACTTGTGGTCCTGTTTTAGGCTCTCAGAAGTCTATCTTTCTTCTTTTAAAACTATTTTTATTAATTTATTTGAGGGAGAGAGACAGAGAGAAATAGGCAGACAAAAAGAGAGTGAGTATGAACAGCCTCCTCCAGATGCATGCTCTACCTTGTGCAGCTGGCACTGGAGAATGGAACCTGAGCCATCAGGCTTTGCAAACAAGTGCCATCTCTCCAGCCCCAAACCTATCTTTCTTCACCCAGGTTAACCCAAACAGGCTTGACTCCGTAAGCTTCTGTGGCCACAGGGTTCGCCACAGGGTTCTACCTTTGGTGCATATCTGGACCACGCCCCTTCTGCACATTTCTCAACTGCAGGAAGGGCAGGTGTCTTGGCCAGGTCTCTCCCTTCATCTGGCTTCGTCCCTGTTCTCCCCACCTCTGTTTCCTCATTAAAAGCCATCCTCTCTCCTACATAGGCTCCCTGATCCTTGAAATTCTTCCCTCTAATTCCTAAGCCTCCCCTGGTCAGCTACTGAATTCCATACCGGAAGAGGCGGTTGGCTGAGGAGCTTCGGTAGGCAATGTTGTTGAAGAAGACCTCTAGCTCCTGGTCATTGTCAAAGTCAGCAGCAATGACGGTGCGGACAGGGGAGGGCATGGAGAACTTGGGTGAGGCAATATCCTAGAGGAAAGAGGGTTGAGGGTCAGATGGCAGGAGGGGAGGAATGAGTAAGCACCCACACTCCTCCACTGCGTGTGTGTGTGTGTGTGTGTGTGTGTGTGTGTGTGTGTGTGTGTGTATGCAAAGGAGAGTCCCAGCACCACTTCTATCAGGCCCCAGGCCCTGGGGTGGGGTCACGTGAGCACAGCATCAGTGTTCCCAATTCACAGGTGGGGCAGCTGGAGATGGCAGGGCATTGCCAGCAGTTACAGCTAATGATGGGGCTTCTGGTTTCAGGGGCTGTGCCCTTCTGGTCAAGCATCCTTCTTCCTCCATGCTGAGTCCAAAGCGGGGAAGGAACCAGGATCTGCAGGTTTGCTTCATTGCTGTCCTCAGGAAAGATCTCACTTTCCTCATTGGCAACATGGGGATGTATCTGCTTGAGTCACGAAGCTGATGGGTGTCAGAGTGGGCATAAGAAGGACCACTGCAACCTGTGCTGTCTTGCCTTGACCACCAGCCCCATTCAAGGCCAAGGAGGTATGTCACTTTCACTGCTTCTACGGATTTATGGTGTTTCTTGAGAGTCTTAAAGACTTAGTTTTGCATGTGTGTGTGTGTGTTGAGTGTGTTCATGTATATGTGTTTGTATGTGTGTGGGTACCTGTGCATATATGTGTGTATGGAGGCCAGAGGTCACCTTGTGATGTCTTCCTCAATCACTCGCTGCCTTATTTATTTATTTATTTATTTATTTATTTATTTATTTATTTATTATTTTTGAGACAGGGTCTCTTATTGAACTCTGAGTTCCCCAGTTTGTCTAGATTAGCTAGCCAGTAAGTCCCAGGGATCCCCCAGGCTTCACGTCCCCAGGGCTGGGATTACAGGAATATGACACCATGATTGGTTGTTTTACATGGGTGCTGGGGGTTTGGACTCAGGTCCTCATGCTTATGCACTTTACCCACTGAGCAATCCCCCCAGGCCCAAGCTTTTGTTTGTTTGGAGACATCTGCTTCAAAGGAGTTGTAATTCAGCTACACCTGCCCAGGACTCATGGGGAGACTCTAGGTCCAGGACAGCCCACCTGGAACCCTCAAGTGCTGGCAGTGTTGGGAGGGTAGGTGTGGGATTGGTCTCTGAAATAGGAGAACTGTCTAGATGATCTTTTGTTTCTGAGCAGAATGTTGCCATCGTGGGTAGGGTTGTCCCTTGCAGATGCTGAGTGCCTGTCCAAATCCTTGGGCCCACATGGGAAAGCTAGAACTGTTGTCTGGGGGATCCCTGCTCCCAGACCAGCCTCTGTCCTCCCTCGAGCAACAGCCATCTCTGGAGCCATAGGAAGGAGCTGCCTGGATCAGCTACAGAGAAGCCTGTTCCCAGAGGCCAAGGCTGGGTGTGGGGGGGGGTCGATCCTCTTCAGCCCATAATGAGATTGATCAGAGCCTGGCTGGCTGGTCAGGGTGGACTGAGCAGGGTCTTTGGATCAGGAGAACAAGGAGAACTGAGGATCTAACTCATTATTGCCTCATCGATTCTGTACAAATGGAAACTTACACAGCCCCCTTGGGGCTGCCTCCTGCATGCCTGGGCTTCTGAGATAATCTATGTAAAGCTCTTATCAGGGATCCTGGCACGTGGGCAGCATGTGATAAATGGGGCATTTGTGGTCATTATTATTATTGTTCCTGTGAGTTCTGCTTGGGGGCCTCAGAAGGCTGCCAGGTTTTCCAACCTCAGCACACTGAAATTAGGGGCCAGTTGATTACGTGGTGGGGACTCTCCTGTGCATTGTTGCACGTGTGCAGCAGCGGCTCTGGCCTCTGCCTACTAGATGCCAGCATGCCCCCTTTTCTAGTTGTGACAACCTAAAGCATCCCTAAACATTGTCAAACATCCTGGGGAAAGGGAGGGAAAAATCATCCCTGCTGAGATCCTAAGTTAGAAAAGCTGAATGAAGACAGAACTCAGCCAGGACCTCAGCCAGGATCAACCGCTGTGTTCTGTGTGCACCTCTTTCCCATCCAGATAGCCCGGGTCTTAGGCCTCAACAGGGCAAGAGCCCAAAGGTCGAATTATAGGCAGGACCTCTTCATGGTCACATAGAATTTAGGGAGCCTAGCGAGTTCCCTGGATCCATGAAGCTGGGGACCTCAGAACTTCTCATTCTCTTGGGGGGTTCTGGAAAGACTGAAACACCTCCGGAGCAATCCTGGTTCTGTGAGATAACTTCAGCAAACCCACACCCTCTGTCATCTTCCTGAGAAAGCCTCAAGTCAAGCTTGTCCCTGCCACCAAGCAGCTCTATGGAAGAACTCTTGGCACTGCAGTTTGAGGACAGCACAGGGAGAGGGCATAGGTAGGAGGTGTGGTCTCCCATACCCTGCAGGCACCCACTCACTTTGTGCTCTGCACCTGAGAATCTCCACAGAGTCCAGGCTGGAGCCCTGCCCTCTGCACGTTTCCTTTCTTGGGACCTTGCTCCCAGCTCTGGAATGCCCTAAGCCCCTGTGGGGCCTATGATCTGCCATGCCCATTGCTCTTACCCTGAAGCGGACCTTCCCATGAGCACTCATCTGAAGATATAGGCGGTGTGGGCCATTCCAGTTGCCATAAACAATGTCTACTTTGCCATCACGGTTGAAGTCTGCCAGGGCTACACCTCGCCCATGCTGGTGGGGGTCGTCCACACCTGGGGAAGAGAAGCAGAAGCCTCAGGGTCATGTCTCCTGCATAGTCCATAAACACTCATGTTGAACAACAAGGATGGGAGATCCTCCTACTGTCCACACACTCCTGAGAAGATGGGGGGAACACAGCGGAACCTCTGCAACCATCTGCTTGCAAAGGGGATGAGAGCCTTGTCTTCGGGCCACCAGAGCCCAAGGCACATAACACCTACAGTCAGTTCAAGGGGGCATGGGCAGTGGAAATTCTGAGAGTCCAAAGCCTTTGCTGCCACCTCCATATGGCCACCAAGAGACATTAAGTTGATCACATTACTCTTTTGCTTAACTCTCTCAAGGGCTCTCTGGAATTCTTGGTAAAGTTCAAATTCCTGCCTGGGAATCATGGGCCCTGACTTACGGTGCCCCTGCCCACTTTGTCTGGTCTTTGTTGTGTTTCACTGTCTCCCTGACTTACTGGGTTCTCGTCACCATGTTTCTTCCATGCTTTAAGTTAACTAAGATCTTCCTCCCTCCTTGATGCTTGTTTTAGCTGGTGTCTTCAGGCTATCTATCTCCCTGGCCCCTGGTAACCTGGCCTCTCAGGGAAGCCTTCCTGACCTGGGCATCTGAAACAGCCCCCTTTCCTGTTTCAGAAGAATAAAATTTCACTGTGTATTATGTTAAGCAAAATAAGCAAGACTCAGGAGGACAAATATCGTATGTTTTATCTCATTTGCAGAATCTAGATTCATATGTATATATAATGAAAGGAGAAAGAGGCCGATGAGAGAGGAGGGAATGGGCCAAAGGGAAGAGAGAGGGGAACAAGAGAGGGTGATGGAATAAATGCGTATGAGGGTAGAAGTGGGGACTATGGGGGCAGAAAAAGAAGAAAGGTGGGAGTGACTATATATATATATGTATCACAATAAAACCCATTTGTTGTGTTAAATAAAAAATAAAATAAACAAACCCTTCCCCCACAAACAGGCCAAGCCTCCCTCCATTCACTGAATATTTCTCATCTTTTCCCTCCTGCTGCTGGTCACAGGCGAGGCCCTGCTCCTCTGGGGTCTATTGCTCAGGGTCTGCTTTCTCCACCCACTCAATGATGCTCCCCAGGTAGGCACTGTCTTCGTGGTTCCCAGTGTGCCTGCCGCGGATCTACCTCCCTGCCCACGGTTGCCTGGCAGTGTGCAGTAAGTACTGGCTGAATGAATGAAGAGACATAAATAATTTGACAGCAGGCAAACTGGGGATGTTGGTGACAGCAGAGGAAATACTGCAACCATGACAGAGCAACCCACAGCGGGCCTTGGGAGAACAGGAAGGGAAGTACCGTGTCACAAACATAACACCATCCAGTGATGAGCCCACTTTAGGGGAGTACATAGGAGGCTCTACCCGAAGGTGGCCTGACTTCCTGGCTTCAGAGGCCAGGTGCAGAGCCAAGGGCAGATGATAAGGAGGATGATTTCAAAGAATAAATAGCTTCAGGTCATCAGCCCCTCAGGGATGGCAGGTAGTAGAGCAATACAATGAGAGAGTTGGGCAGAGATCAGGACATAGCTGCAAACAGAGTGATCCTAAGGATGGGGACCACTGAGAACCTTGGCATCTTGATATCCTCACGGGGAAGGAAGGCCTGGAGCTGGGTGGTGGAGGGAGATAAAGCAAGACCCAGGCTTGAGAAAGTGGGTCTGCAAGGACTGGGGCAGCCTCCCATCCCTAGGACTGGTACCCTATTAATTCTCTGCAAACTCCCCTGTTTGGGTGTCGGTGGTCCTCTGTATCAGCCCATTTCTCTCCTATCTGTGAGGAACTTTGACAAGAAGCCTGTTCCCTTTCACGGGACTAAGCGGTGCCAGGCTGCACTTCACAGCAGCATCTGTTTGGGTGATGAATCCCCCTTGACATGTCTTGTTAAACCTCTGCAATCATTTCGACTTTCAATTACAGGCCTCGCACCTTGCCTCTCCTCCTGCCTGATACCTGCTCCCACTCCAACTTGTTCACTCACCTCTGCTTTCATTTCTCAACACCTTATCAAATCCTCTTGGTTTTCTGCACTACCCCCTTTGCTCTGTGATTTCTCAGCAGTGAGAACACTGACTGCCAGAGTACAGTCTAGGAGGGGGAGCCAGGTGGAGGGTAGGCCAGGACAGAGACTCAGCTCTGCCAGGGAAGGAGAGGTGCCAGTGAAGGATGGGGGTGATAGGTGACAAGCTGAGGTTCTCTCACATGGAGGTTATGGAGCAGGAAGCTGAGGAAGGAGTTACTCTTGCATAAGAGAGAATGGATAGGCACACACTTGGCTCAAATGCCATAGTTAGCACTAGCTAAAACTGCGGGGATGTTGATCTATGGGTTCAGATCCTCAGTCACATCTTCCCTGGACCTATAAGATGAAGTTGCTGGGGCTTGGAAGATGGCCCAGCAATTGGAGGTGCTTTCTTGCAAAACCTCCCAGCCCAAGGTTCAATTTTTAAGCCACCTATGTTAGCTGGATACAAAAAGTGACACAGGTGTCTGGTGTTTAGAGCAGCTCAGAGACCCTGGTGTGCTCATACACACACACACATACACACATACACACAGGCACAGGCACACACGCATGTGGGCAAGTAAGTAAATTTAGAAAAAGAAGGTACAATGAAACCATTCATAAGACGGGAAGAAATGGGGATGAGGAAGGGGGTGGAGGGCACACATCACCTCCACAACTTTTATTCTGTCCATTCTGTCCATTCTGTCACTTAGCAAAATTTACTGGGTGGCTCCTGAGTGCCCAATATTGTGTCAAGAATGGATAGTGCAAGCTGTCATAGTGCTGGAAGGTTCTATGCAGGCGTCTGGTGGAGAAAACTCATCAGTAATCTTAACCAGCAGTGGACCCTGCAAGCACACAACTGACTAGCCAGGCAGGATGTGCCCACCAGTGCAATAGTGGTGTGACTGTTAGGGGGAAACCAACTGCTCTCTGGGTTTAAGGCCTGCTCCATGGCTGACACTAACAACCTACTCAAAAGTCTATGTCTGGGAAGGTCATAGACCTTTGGAGAGAAACTACTCTTGCTTCTTAGCTAAATAGTTATGCTGTGCCTATCATATTACCTCTAAATATTTATGTTTACACCCAGAGATCAACGCTGCTCTCACCTTTAGTCAGAGAAACTTGACAGTGACTACTGAGGAGACTCAAAACTCATCCAAGTGCTGAGAACAAATGACTGTGGGGTGCTCAGTGCTAAATGAGACATCTCTATCACCTCTTCTAAGGCTCAGAGAACATTGCAGAAGAGGAGGTAGAACAATGTAAGTGCCAGAGGATGGGGAGGAGTGCTGTGGAATGCTGTCCTCTGCATATATGCTCTTTATGGCCGCTGCATTCATGATCTCACAGTGACCACCATTATCTGACAAGACCTGCATATTGGGCCCATCAACATGGCATCACACATGATGAAAGCTGCTATGAGGCCCCCGTTCTTCCCTGAAGAGTAGTGGTTGTTGGGGAGCAGGAGATGCTTTCTGCAGTGGTGTAGCCACTGGTAAGTTGCATGTGCTCTGGTAAATAATCACCACCTAGGCTCATGCACGTGACCCTGATAAAACTCATTGGGTCCCATAAATATGTACATAAGAAGGCATCAAGTAGAAGAGGGACTGGTTGGAAAGAAAAGAGGTTCAGTGGAAGGGGATGATGGGTGACAAGAGAAGGAAATGGAAGAGGCTTATGATCAAAACATATTACATTCATTTATAAACTTGTCAATGAAAGTAAGAAAATAATGTGTAGTATAGACCAACCATGGGGGCAATGTAGAAGCCTTAGTAGAAGGCACACACCAGGGGGAGTAGGGACACAGAGGAGGAAGAGATAGACAGTTTCTGCCAGGAGACACAGAGGGAGACAGGAAAGGCTGTCTAGAGGTGATGCAGCTGAGTGTCAAGAATATGAGGAAGTTCTGCAGACAGAGAAGAGAGAGGGGCAGCGGCAAAGGGCCTGAGGCTGGCAGGGAATGAGCACAGGGAGGAAGTCATGGGAACTATTTGATGTGCATTTTATTCTGCTTCTTGTTTTTATTATTATTTATTTACTTACATAGGGGGAGAGAGAGAAGGAGAGAGAGAGAGAGAGAGAGAGAGAGAGAGAGAATGAATGGGTATACCAGGGCCTCCTGCACCCACAGCAAACAAACTCCAGATACACGCACCACTTTTGTGTATCTGGCTATATGTGGGTACTGGGGAATCGAACCCAGGCCATTATTATGCCTTGCAAGCAAGTGTCTTAACCATTGAGCCATCTCTCCAGTCCCTTATCTTGCTTCTTAATAGAGCTGTTCACAAAGACCTCTGGTTCTAGAGTGTGCCTTTTTAAGGCATGTGGTGGTCTTAGTCTTGTTCAGGTCAGCACCCCCAGCTCCCAGCATCTGACACTTACCAAAGTGGCTGTTGGATTGAACTGAGTGTTTAAGACAAATGACAGAAGAGCTAAACTGGAAGAGACAACTTAGAGGGAAAATTGCTGGAGGCTCTAAGGACACCAGCTGCTGGCCCAGGGTGTCGGGAACCTCAGACTTCTCCTTACTTGTAGCCACACCCGAGGGCTTGCAGGAGGTAGAATGTGGCAAGACTGAGGGTTAGCAGGCAGCCTGGAGTCTCCCTGTTCCGGGGACCCCAGGGGCGCAGGGCGGGGCTGCATCCACTCACCAGCACTGGCCGCGGCGTCCACGAAGGTACCGTTTCCCTGGTTGTGGAAGAGGAAGTTGGGTCCATTCTCATTGTCACAGAAGATATCTGAGGCGCTGTTGCTGAGGATGGGGCCCACGCTGACACCCCTGCCCCCTAGGAGAGAGTGTGGACCCAGAGTGAGTGGCTGGAGCATGGCCCAGGCCCACCTGGAGGATGGGGTTGCCTCTGAGGCCCCTAAGAAGTTGTAATAGAAGCAACTCAGAAAAGCCTTTGAGAAAGTCTGACCTGGATGTTAGGCTCCCAGGCTCCATAAATTTGATGACACCGAGGACAAGACCAGGGAGGAGCTGTACCAAGTCACTTTGTGCCAAAGGCTTCCTTCTACTGCCAAGAAGCACAGAGTGTGGTCCCCATACATGCCAGTGTTCTTGCCTTCGAAGTGAAGGACAGAATGACAGCATCCCTAAATCCATCTCTAGCCAAGCAAGCTTGACCAAGTCACATGGCCCTGACAGTCTCCCCCAGTCTTCCAAGTTCCTAGTGTTCTAGTCAAGACCTCTGGGTGCATTCCTAAGAACCTGTAGAAGTTGGCCCTGGTGGCAGGCTTTGGCTGTAGGTACCAGTTACAGGCACAAGGGTGCTTATTTTGCTTTGGCTGACATATTAAGAAATTATGTCCATCAATAGCAAACTGGTTGGATGGATTACGGTGCATCCATATGGTTGATCATTTTGCAGCTACTAAAAAGACTGTGTTGATCCATATGCATTGACTTGGAGGAGTGCCCATGATATATTGTTAAAAGAAAAAGCAATTTGGCAAGTAATAGTACAGTGTGATCTTTTATTTTTTTTTTAAGTAGGAAAATTCTTGATATATCTAAATATATATGTTTGTACAAGCTTGTTTGAGTTTGGTAAAAAGTGGACAAGGTCACACTCCAAGCTGTTAACAGTGATTACCTTGATGGTGTAGGACTGGAGAGGGAAAGAGAGACAGTAGTTGGCCTTTTATGTGGATGTTTTTGTATTGTTTGGTTTGTTGTAATAAGAATTGCTTCTGCTATTTGAAAGAAAAAAATCCAATAAAGCATATATATTCTGTTTTAAAAAAGATTAAAAAAACCCTGAAGACTTTGAAGTCTCCAACATTAAATTTGAGCTCTTCATGTGAAGAAGTCCAACCTTAATACGTTCTGAACAAAACAACGGGAACCAGCAGCTTTCAGATAAAGCCTTTGTCTTCCAGGCTCCACCTGCACCCAGAAAACCTCCCCCTAGATGCCAGGGGATACCCACAGAAACAGCCTGACCAGGATGAGACATGCAATCCAGTACCGGTATAATTTTTTTTTTCGGTATAATTTTTTTTTTTGTTTTTTTGAGGTAGGGTCTCGCTTTAGCCCAGGCTGACCTGGAATTCACTATGTAGTCTCAGGCTGGCCTTGAATTCACAGCAATCCTCCTCCCTCTGCCTCCTGAGTGCTGGGATTAAAGGCGTGCACCACCACACCCGGCTCCCCAGTTTAATTTTTTATAAACTATGTGACCTTGGGCAATTTCTGTTATCCCCTGAGCTTCAGTTTCCTTTTCTGTAGAAGAGAGACTGTCTGACCTGCCCTTTCAACTTTAGAGTGTTTGGAAGAATCAAATAAGGAAAGATACATATTGTATACTTGAGCTCGCAAAGACAGTGGGTTTTAAGTGACCTCACCATAAGTAGGTGATCAGGGAGGTAATATATGCTAGTCCAAGCTGGCCATCCTGTAATGTGTATATATTTCAAAACATCATATTCTATATGAAAAATATATCAAATTTTTGGATGTCAGTTTTAAAAGTGAGGTGAGAGAGGTGAAGGCTTTGTGGAGCCTGCATCTCTTTCAGCTCACAGTCAGGCACATGGCCCTGCTGTAGCACCAGGGCTTGTCAGAAGTGCAGAATCTCAGGCCCAACAAATCAGGTCCTGAATCGTGACCAGGCTTCTGGGTGGCTTGTGTGCCCACTGAAGCTGGAGGCTGATGGCTGGCTTCTGTTACAGGTATAGTTACAGTAACACCTCAGAACTGTGTTAAAGCAAGCTCAGGCATGGCCTGTGATGACAGGGTTGCTTGGAATGACTGGCTAGTCTGAGAAGAGGGTTCCTGGGTTCCTCCCACCCCGAGGCCATCACAGGGCATTGCCCTCTGTGCAGATGGAGCCTTCCCAGCAGAGTGGTGCTGGGACGGGGAGACAGAAGATGTCAACAGCACCCCTCCCCCAATGCTCTCTTGGTGGACTTCCTTCTGATGCCCTCTGGGCTTCTTCCTCCTGGATTCCTCCCAGGCCATCTGATTAGCTCTCAAGGAGAGTACAGCTTCATGAAAATGAACAACACAGTCCCTGTTGCTCCAGAGGAGCATCTTCTGAGAGGAGGAGGTGACTGTCATGAGAGCAGTAGAGCCAGGTGGTGGCACAGCCAGCGGGAAGGTTGCTGAGCCATGACCTGGGCATCTCCTCTGCCCATTAAACAAGAATGCGCTAAGAGGCTGCTGGCAGCTGTCCCTGCCCTGGTCATTACCAGACTCTAGCACAGGGGAGGGCTTCCCTGAGAAACTCTCTACCTAGCTCAGGCCTGGGAAATTCCAGGTGGGACTCAGGACTTGTCGCTATGTGACTCCATCCCTCTTCCTCAGCTCTGGCATCCTTCAATTTCCTCTCTGGCTCTCAGGCTGTGACACATTCCCTTCATTTTCTACAAAGCAGGTTATTTCCCTTTTGGACAAATTTCTAAATCTTTCTAATTAACTAATTGGGTTGGGTTGAAGCCTTGCACCATTTGTAACCTGTAATTACTAGAAAATTGCCATGGTAACCACACTACTAATTAGCAGCAATTTATTGCCATAGCAACCGGACCATAACAGAGATGTTGCCCACAACTCCTTCTTGGCAAGTTGACTGCATAGTTGGGGAGCAGGTGAGTACACAGTCAGGGAGCCAGACTTCTGGACCCCATCCTCAGAAGCTTTAGGACAGGGTCCAAACCAGGGGCAGCCAGGTGTCTGAACCCCTCACTGAGGCCAGAGGGGAAACCCTTGAGACTGGCAGAACCATCCATTTTAGCTGTGGTCTCTCATTTCTCCTCCTTGTCAATCAATGAAAAAGGTATCATCTTCTCTTTTTCCAGGGCTTATTCCCTCTTTTTTTCTCGTTTGTCACACCCAGCCCGTCCTCCCCTCTTGAGGTTTAGTGCACACCATGCAGTGCTACTCAGAGGGCTGTTAGGAACATCTTTATTTAGCCTTGGATAATGATGTCTAATCGAGTTGACTCTACCCTGCATCAATGAATTCTCTTGTGGACACAGTGCCCCAGGTGAGGTTGCAGAAGCTGTACTGGTGGAAGGCCAGACCTCAAAACTGGATGTCAGCAAATCTAAGTTTGCACTGCGTGACCTTGGGCATATCACTTAACCTTCCTGGGCTTCTGTGTACCTGTCTATGACATGAGACAGGTAGTCATAATAGCTCCTTTTCAGGGGTATCAAAAATATCAAGTGGGATGGTTTTTGGAAGGTACCTTGGAAAATGTCAGGTTCCACATCGTCATTAGCTGGGACTATTTACCACCTGCTGGGTGAATAATATCATTTTATTTTTTGCCCAGGCTTCAAAGGCCCCTTTGTTATGTTATTAGGCTTTGAGTGCTCCTCTCTGCCCATCCCTCCCAAGAACATATGCTTACTAAGTGGCCAGGATGTGTGAGATGGTGGGGTTCCAGGGAAATGCCCCTCTGTGGTCCCCACTTCTTCTTGCCACTTTCAGACCTCCTTCTTTGCTCACTGGACCTACACCCCATGGGGCAGGCTTGGCTGTCCTCAGGTGCTGTCTCCCTAGGTCTCTGAGCCATGACACTTGCAATGTAGATTCAAAAGTGATTTGGGTGCAGGGTATGTATCCCAGCAGGCACCTGGCCAGCCCTCAGTGAATGGGTGGCAGGAAGGACAAGGCTATGGGACAGATTACCTGTGGCTGAACTGCTCCGATCAGGCTAGGGATGAAGTGGCTCAGAGACTCAGGGCACCGAGGAAGGACTGAGGTTTGTGTCCAGCCCCTGCCTCCCTGTGGGAAGGTGTCCTCCAGACTTTATTCCTTGCCCTATTACAGCAGGTAGGGGCAGTGAGTGAAGAGAAGACCCCCCAGACTTTCCAAGGCTTTACTTTTCAGTGCACACATCCTCCACAGTGGATTATAGGATAAGTGTGTTGGGAGCTGTTTCCTGTCTCCCCTCCTCTGCCCCAGACTCAGAATCCAGGCCCCTCCACCAAGGAGCTTGGATCCATGACATTCATCTCCTGAAATAGTGATAGAAACAGGGTTCTGGTGGAACCAAGGTCCATGGACTGCCAAGAACATATGAGATATTGTAAAAGTGTAGGGCCAAGATGCTGGCAAACACGAGGCAGAGAAATGGGTGGTGTGAGGGAGAAGGGGTGAAGGGACAGGCAGGACCTGGTAATGGGGTCTCCAGTCCTCATTTCCTGCAGAATTCTAAATGCAGGTGCTGATGCTATATGGGTGGACCTGCCAATGTTGGCAGGGGTCAGGCTGCCTGACAAGGACACAGACACCCCGCTTCACTTTCTTGTTCTGTCCCTACAGGATGTACAAGGACAGGCTCCATAGGTTTCTAAACTTTAGTCACAAGAGGCTGCAGAAGGCCCCTTCTCCCGTGCTACCCCAACAGACAGGGGCCAAGAAGAAGCTGTCTGAAGCCAGGATGGATGAGGGACTGGCAGGTGGAGTCGTCTAAGTGCAGTGGCTCTTCCCTGGGTGCTTGGGCATTGTGCATGCATCGATTCACCCTCAGTGTCACGACACTCATGAGTGTCTCATCACCACCACTTGGTATACATTTATCACATGTAACATACTTTGAAGAATAAATATGAATAAATTGAGCTAATTAACATATTCTACATATTTATTATTTTTTGTGATAACACCTAAAATCTAGCCTCTTCGAAATTTGCAGGCATACAATGCATCGTTATGAACTACAGTCACCGTGTTGCATGATAGAACTTTTGAATTTACTCTTGGATAACTGAAATTTAATGTCTTTTGCCCAACATCACCTCACTCTTCCCCTTATGGTCCCCATTTTCCAGGTGAGGAAACGGAGGTTTAGGGAGGAGCGACCACAGTTGATGGGTGGAGTGGTTCCAATTCAAATCATCACACTATTTCTCCAGGATGCTTCACAAACACTTCTGCTGAGGACACTTCTCAACAGGGAGGGGTTTGTACTGGCACACTGGGGGTGCATCTCAGAGTGGTTGTCCCCTGCTGTCATTTATTTTAAGTCCCTTGAGTTAGCTCTAGTGTATTTCTAGTGTATTACCTATCAGTTTTGTTTGAAATCTTCTGTCAGTTGTCAATGCATTGGGAAGTGGCTCCAGTATCTCCTGGGCTTTGGGGACCCTTGGCAGGCCCAGGCTGTACCCCTGGGGCTCTTGGACCCAGCTGAGGAACCTATCACCCCAGACTTGCCTGGTCCTGGCTGTACTCCTATTGGAAGGCCAGCGCCCACCTGGAGACCTGGGAACCCCCCCCCAGCCCCCACCCTGCAGGTCTCAGTCATGCGGCTGATGGGAGTCTGCCAGAAGGGCTCAGCTGGGCTTTGGGCCTCTCTGTCTCCTCCAATAATGACTTCCTATAAATCAGATCTGCCCTCCGCTTTGTTCCACACTGCTCCCAGCCAACAGCAAAACTCCCCACCTGACACCATAAATCCACCTTCATTTTCTTTCCAAATTTCCTTTAAGGCTTCTTTAATCTTCACCTTGCAGCCCAGGCAGATGCTCCCTCAGAGGGTGAGGTCCAAATGCAGGTTTCCTGGGGAAGGGGCGGGGGCTGGAGGAGGCCATGTCTTTCCAGGCAGGAAGAGAGCTGGACTGCAGTTGAGAGAATGAAGATACCCACACTGTGCCCAGACCTCGAGACCAGGCAGGGGACACAGAGTTCATGTAGCCATGACAACTGGTCTCAGCCTGTTTAGCATTGGGCTCTCAGGAGAGGCCCAGCTGGGGGCCCTGGTGTCACTTGGTCACAGCCCCAGGGCAGGAAGGTGTGGGTATTTGTGGCAGTGTGGCCTGTGTGCCAGACCATGAACTAGGCACACACTCCATGTTCTCCTCCCTTCCCTCTCTAAAGACAAAAATTGTTTTGGGAGAGGAATTTATCAACTATGGCCATCTAGACAGGCAGGCACAGTATAGGTGGGATTTGAACATGGCAGCCTGCTCCAGACCCTGTCTCCTTAGATGCTCTGCTGGGTCAAGGTGTTTGCAGAAGCTGAGGGAGAGATGTGTCATTGGGTCACGGAGACAGAGCTGAACTTGTCGCTCCCACTTTCTCCTCCCTTTGGCGTTGCCAGGCCCTCTGTCACATGGAACCCACTTCTCAGGGATCTGGACATTTCCTGACTAAGAGGCCTCTGGCAGTTGGAGAAGTTGGGATTTTCAGGCAGCCACCTTATGGGATACCTGTCTCTCTGCTGCCCCTGTGGGTACCAGTGGCTCTTACTCTAGGGGCCTTCAGTCCCCTGAGAGAGGGCACATTGGCCACTAGATGGCACTGTGACCCAGCAGAGCAGCACTGGCGGACAGAATCGATAGTGTCTGGAAAGGCAGCTTCCCCTCCCCCTTCTGCAGAGCTGCTGGACAGCCCAGTACATAGGTGCCATTGCAATGCCAGCACAGCTGGGCCACCCTCTGCTGCCCTGAGCACCTCAGGCAAGGCAGCTGCTTCAGCTTGACAATCTGGGCTTGTCTGCCAATGCCAGGGTCCATTCCCAGTGGGTGAAGGACCTCCCCTTTCCCAGCCAGGAGCAGCTTTCTCTAGTTGGAAATCATCAGAAGGTCAGCTGTCTGTGGCAGGTAGGGCATCAGGAGATGAGGGCCTAAGTGCTGGTTTTCTACAAACCTCCTAGGTGACCTTGGGCAAGTCCTTTCTCTTCTTTGGAACCTCAGTTCGTTTCCTTGGCAAATGGAAGGCCCTCCCACATGGCTGTCTAGCAGATGGGGCCTGTGTGGCCTGGCTGTGGAGGCCTTGGCTCCCTCATGGCCACTGCTTGGTTCTCTCCAGCCTGCTCAGTCCCTGCTCACCCCAACCTGCTTGCTTCCCTCCCTTCCTAGGCTCTTGGCACTGGCCGGGTACTGGGCACTGGCCACCTGCCCAGAGCCTCAGCCATTAGGCTGGGCTCAGCATAGTGGCCCTTACATTTGGGGTTCATTCCAGGGGCTCAAGGGAGCACTCAAGGCTTGTTTTTCCAGCCAGATGTCTATGTGTCATTAACTGAGTGACAGGGGGGGAGGGGGTTACAGGGAAGTGTTGGAGGTTCTGGGGAAGGCGGGCAGACAGAATAGTAACTTGGTGGGCCAAATCGGTTCTTGTCAGCCAAATGGCTTCTGGAAGTCTGCAGAGCTGCTCTGATGTGTCCTCTGGGCATGCCAGCTGCCCCGGTCTGCTCCTTGCCTCCACAGAAGCTGCTGTCCCCTCCTTGGGCTGCTCAAGCCTTCCAGCACAGGCGGCACAGTTGGCTGGGGCTCCCATCGCATCTCTGCAACTCAGGTATCTCCACTTGGCCCCCACCTTCCCCTCCTGGGTTCCGTGCCAGCCCAGCCAGCGTGAACAATGCCCCCTTCATGCTCCAGCCTCCCGAATTCTTCCATTCTGTGTGTAATGTGCTCTCCCAGTCCTTGCCTCCCTTCCATCTCATCATTTTCAAGTGCTTCATTCCCCCAGACCAGCCCACCTCCCCCTCCCCTTCTCCTACAAGATCAAGGCACTTAATTGCCAAGCTAGCCCAGTGCACAGAACTGGGAGCTACTCAGAAAAATTGACTGTACCAATCCAGGCTGAAGCTCCTCATGTTTATTCCCAGGGAAACGTGGTTTATTACTGACACTCAGCCTTTCTGAGGCATGTTCATGCCCAGAGCTCTCAGGCACTTTGATGGAGCTTGAGCTGTACAAACTATTTTATTGTCTAGTCATTTGTCCCCACAAACTTTGTCAGACAGGTCAACATTAAGTTGCCTTTCCACAGAGGTGGCAAGTTGGCTGGGGGGGGACATCATAAACTGTGGGAGGCAGTGATGACCTTTCCTGTATAGACACTGAGATTTGCCACCAGCCAAGTATGCGGAGGCAGGAGGATAGCTCACATGGTACCTCATTCCTTCTTCTAGCTCCAGGACTTGAGGTTAGGCGGGATGCTGTTTTGGAAGTGTCTATAGTAGAAGTTGGGGGCAGATGTAATGGGAAGGTCAGCTACTCAGAGAATTTCTGTGCCCAAGTGAGAATGGAGTTCGGGAGTTGTTGTGCACGGCCCTGGCTTCCTGATTTTTGGCACCCAAAACAGGAACTGGATGGCTCTGCCACCAGCAGCCTATTGGCAGATTATCAGAGTTTAGTCAGCAGCCGTGCTGGAATTAGAAAAACAGCCTTCCCTAGAAAGAGCTCTCTGTCAGAGGCTCTGACAATAGGTCCCCGTCCAGAAAGCTGAGGGGGGAGGGTGCCTTCCACAAAAAGTGCTGGAGAGGGTTTGGAACAAGAACACAATTCTTTGAGCTCAGTTATTCATGACGGGACCCAGCTGAAGCTTAGGGACTTAGCACTCAACTCCTGGCCGCTTATGTGTAAGTAAATAATTTCATCTGCTGTTGGGCAATAAAGAAAGCTTTAAATCTCAGCTCTTGTGATCTGTCAGCTTTCTCCTCCACAACCTGCTCACTCATCAGTGGGGTTATAGCAGGGGAGGAAGCAAGTAGTTCCAGGGACAGGATGACATGGGATGTTTCCACACCACTTTCTGGCAAGCCCCTATACTTGTTGTCCCCATGAGTGTCCCAAAGCTCACACCTGCCACATCTCTCACAAACCCTTGGAGAAGCAGTCCGAATGATAGGATGGAATGATGCTTTCATCTTCCCTTGCTCTGGGATATAAGACGGTCCTCACAATCACTGATGAATGAGACACAGCTCTGCAAAGGCCCAGATCCAGCCCCTCCCACAGCCTGGGTGTCCACATACCTGTGTACTTGCTGACCCCTGCCTCGGCAGCCACATCTCTGAGTGCCAGAATGCCCCTGGAGAGGTCACTGGCCTCGGGATCCATTTCAATGAGGGCATCGGGTCCCACATTACCATAGGCATAGTTGGCGATGTAGATAGAGTAGCGTCCTGAGCCCTGAGGAGGAAGGAAAGGAGGCAGATCAAGAGGCCCATCTCGGCCCATCCTAGCTTCCCCAGAAGTCACCCCACCCTCGGATTACAGCTGTGTCAGCGGGGTGGGGGTCTGCTCCCCAGTTCTGCTGTTAATGGCTTTGCAGGCTACAACCTCAGGGTGAGCTTTTCACAATGGCTGCAAGGTGAATGATGCCTCGTCCCTCAACCTGCCAGAGCCGGACAACAAAGCAGCCCTGCTTCTCCTATCCTGTTCCAGAAGAACACATCCCTCCCTCTCCCCCACAACCACCTTTTATAGACAATTTTCTAATGTGCCTCCCTCCAGCTGAGCTCGCTCCAGCTGCCAGCCGGGGTAGCTGCTCAATAAATATTTGCTGATTGATTGATCTACCAGTTCCCATTATTCTCCATCTCTCTCTCTCCCCCATTCAGGTCCAGCTGAGATGACAAGCAAATTCCTGAGCCTGCTTCCCGCTTCCTCTCTTGTCTCACCCCGTTCTCCTTTCCCTGCTCTGATAGCCGGGGAGGCACAGACTCACAGTCTTCGGCCTCTCTTCCATTCCCTTCTCCCATACTATCAGGAGGAACTATTTTATTGCTTCGGCCTTTATAATACTGTCTCAATTTTTTCTTTGCATCTGGAGAAGCCTTGGGCACTGGCTTCTTGTTCAGTAGCCATTTTATTCAGTAGTCCAAGCCCTGCTGATAGAAGATTCTTTTCTGCCTGTTATTATAATGGTGCTGCTTCTCCAGAAGATACTTCCTTCTTCCTAAGAGATGCACACAATTTCTACATCTGTCTCCCAGCTCCTCTCTTATCTTCCCATCGCTTCCCTCCAGAGGATACTCCCTGAGCTTCCACTATCTACAAGGTGTTCTGCATTACACACCAAAGACACAATCCTTGTCCTGGGGGAGGGGCTCGGAGTCTAGGGCGCAAGGCAAGCTATGGGTAAGAGGACACAGAAAAAGTTGCGTGTGAGGTAGCAAGACTGCTGTCCTTCCTCTTCCTGACCCTCTTTGCTTGCTTTGGTCTCTTATCCCATGGCATTATGAGCAGGACCCTTGCTTATCCAAGCTGCTCACTCAGTTGACATCACAGAGATCATTTTCTTCAGGGAAGCTTATTCCAAGCATGGCTGGTGTGTGAGGACAGAGGAGGAGCTCACTCTCTGAAGCCATCGGCCACCACATTAGTGCAGGGCAGAGACTATGCACAGGCTTTCCTGGGTGCCCAGAAGAGGGGCTTCTAGTCTGGAGGCGGGCACCTCACTGTGGGAAGTTCAGAAACAGGTTTCCATGAAGAGTCTCAGCCAGTAGAGGGAATGGGTGGGTGGGTGGGTGGGTGGGGGGAGAACCTTCCAGGCAGGGAAGAGAGAGATGATGTATTCCGGGGAAGCACAACTGCTGAAACGTAAACCACAAGGCAGGAAGTGTAAGGAAAGAAATCGGAGAAGGTGGGAAGGTTGCTGCCTGAAGACTTCTTTGCCCCTTCCCTTTGGGTTCTTGGGATTTCAACCCCTAAACCTGGAAGTTAATGCTTTACCAGTCTTGTTCCTCAAAGAGGCCCTGGGACCACAATATTGGGAACATCTGGGGGCCAATGGTAGACACATAGAACCTCAGGTTCCAGCCCAAACCTGCTTGCCCAGAATCTGCATTTTAAGAAGAGCTCTAGTTGTTGGCTTCTTCGATGCAGGGACTTGGTATGTATGTGTGATTGCATGGAGTGAAAGAAGAGAGCCAAACAGAAAAGTGCACTATCATGAACCATTCCTGACCCCACCAGCTGTTAGCAAGCTCATCAACAAATGGGCAATTAAGCCCAAATGGACTGAAATACACTCTGCTAGAAATTAGAAGATTTATAAAATTCAGTTATACCTAGTTCCTTCTTTCAATTTATTGGGGTGATAAAGCGGATAAGCATAGATGTGTTATAGTTGTAGAAGATTGTGCAAATTTACATGTGAACTTGACCACAATAATTTAAAGGAGGATGGGTAATTGCAGGGGAATGGAAGATGTTTTTGGTTCTCATGTTTTAGCCCGTGTCAGAACCAAATGTCAGAACCATTTAAGTGGAGGGCTTGCTAAACCTCAGATGCTGGCTCATCCCTTGCGTTTCTGACTCAAGAGATCAAGAGTGGTCCTGGAGGATGCTCATTTATCTTTTTGTTTTTATTTTTTATTATGTGTATGTGTTTGTATGGGCACACGTGAGCCATGGCACAGTGTGGAGTTCCAGGATAACCTCAGCATGTTGGTCCTTTCCTTCCATCTTGCTTCTGAGACGGGGTCTCTTGTTTGCTGCTGGAAAGGACAGATTCGCTGACCTCAGACTGAGCTTTGGGATTCTCCTGAGTCCACCTCCTGTTGTGGTAGGCACATTGAGATTAAAGATGTGAGCAACCCTTTGTGCCCAGCTTTACATGTGTCCTGGGGGTCTTGTTGGCAGACTTGGGACGCAAGTGCCTTTAATCACCTCAGCCCCAAAAGACATCCATTTCTAACAAACTCCCACGTGAGGTTGATACTGCCTGAGTAGGAGCTCCACTCTGAGAACTAAGCTGAGTTATTGGCCTGGTCTTGGTTTAGTTTCATTCCCTGACTGGTTCCTTGGCCTTGGGCACATTGCTCACTGTCTGCAGGCCACCTCTCTGCACGTGCTAAATGGGGATCCGATTCCCCCTGCTTCCTGGCAGGGTTGTTGAGAAGATGAAATGAGACAACGTATGTGAAAGGTCTTTGAGAAGATAAAAATGCTATATAAACATGAGGTATAATCATTATCGATCAGGGAAATGCTTCTTGTAAGAGATCAGCTCCAAGCTGGATCCAGAAAGGTGGGTGAATGAAGAGGCAGCGGACTAAAGAACAGATATACATTCCAGGTTTGGGGCAGGGCGTGTGTGTTTGAGGGGAAGCTGGACAGAAGAGCTCATGGTCCACAGCATGCATCACAATTTCCTAAAGGGCCAGCTAAACTGAACCCCACATCACTGGCCCGGCCCCCAGCACTTCTGATCGCCTGAAAGGCAGAATGGGGAAGCGCCTGAAAATCTTCATTTCTAGCAGTGCTGATGCCACTGGTCTGGGGACCACACTTTGAGAAGAATCACAGACAAGGTAGACCGAAACTCCAGGTGAGGGCTGTGGGGCTGAGGTTGGCTCTGATAGAGCTGGAAGAGAATCTGCGTTTATAAACTTGTGTCTCATTGCACCTAGAGGCAGGTCGCAAAGGGAATGATGTTTTGTTTTCAGGCAGGCAGGGTGCAATTCCCACTCTTGCCTGCCACTTACTGTGTGACCAAGGTCAAGTTGCTTAATTGCTCCAAGCCTTAATTTCCATATCTGCAAAAGGTGATAATGATAGCCTGTATTTCTTAGCATATTGTAAGGATTTGGGAAGAAAAGGCCTTGAACATTCAGCACCAGCCAGGTGGTTAGTTGAATAGGTGTGAGCTGTTTTTGTCTTTACCATTGCTCTCCTGTTCTTACAGCAAGCTGCCTTCCTGTCTTTCAGCTTCCACTCTGGCCTTTGCCTCTCCCCGCTCCTTGCTCACAGTTCCCAAGCCCCAGGATGGCTAAGGTGATGGCTGGACTCAAAAAGCACCTTCTCCTCTTGTGTGATTGACCATAAGGCTCTTTCTTGTCCCTCTGCGGCCTGGAGTCAGGATGATCAGGGAGCAGCCAGCTTCAGAAGGCTGCCCACTATGTCAAGGTGCCTGGGCATTTCTTTTTCCTTTATCCTTTCGTGTGGTGCTTTTGTCCTGTAGTTAAATGTGTGGGTGAGTAGGTGACCTTGTTAGGACAAAGCATACATCTCTGTGTGATTAACTTTCAGGCACTCCCTCCAGTTCTGGAAGAGAGTTTCCCACTTCAGCTACTGTGGGTAGCTTAGCCCTAACCAGGGAGCCAGGAAGCCAGGATAAGAGGGAGAAGAGACCCTCCCCTCAGCTGTAACCAGGTCTGATACCCTCTGGCCCTCCATTCTCTCAGGGCTGGTCAGCCCCGCCTTATCGTTTCCACCTACCAGGCAGGAGTCCAGGTGGCATAGATTCAGGTCAGGGCTAAATGTGGCTTCACAGCCCAGCTTGGCTTCTCTTCCCAGCACCAGCTTGTTAAGAAATAAATATTTATACCTGGCACCTGCCTTTTCCCAGGGCCTGGAGGGCCCTGCTGTGAAGATTCGCACTGAATCCCCAATCCCTCGGTGCCACCTCAATCTGAAGTGAGCCCATCACCTCAGCCTTGTCCCAGAACTGGAGCCAGAGATGCTCTGTGGAGGCAGAGTAGCAGCTGGTCCCCTGGAGCAGTGATGGCTGTCATAAAGCCAAGGAGGTGGGTGGTGGGGAGCAGGTGACTGGAGGAACAAATCATCTCCAAGAAGCCTCTGGTTCTGATGGGACATGCTGAGACCCAAGCCTGGGCTGGTGGGTGTCCCCCATGTTGGGACGGTGAGCTACAGCTCCTCCTGCCCTTCCTTGGTCAGCTAGCTCCCCCGTGCTTTGGGTTGTTCAGCTCTGGGTGGCATTCAGTAGTGGGACATGAGAGTGCTGACAGCTGTTGATTAACTAAAGTGCTCACATGCTCAGGCACCCCCACCTCCATCATTGTGCACTCCTTGGTCATGCCTTCAAGAAGTCTAAAGTAGTTCAGAGGCCCAGGGCTCCATACTCAGCACACAAAGGCATTTAATGTTAGTTAAATGGATGAATGAGCACACAGTTTAGAGCTAGACTTTGCTTCATGTTCTAGGCATGTCACTTCTAGTTTAGGTTCCTAGATAAGTCATTTCTTTCAAGCTGAACCTCAGTCCCTCAATGTCCAATATCCACAATGATAATAACCTTGGCTGCTTCCTCATGGGTTTCTGGGAAGGCTGCATGGGAGAAGGACATGAAAGGTATACTGTCATGCATTGTGCAAGCCTTGGTTGCTCATATTTAAGTCTCACTCTGTACGGGACATTGAGAGCTGTACCAAGGTGGGGTAGGTAGCCTTGGGCTCTGTTGTTAAGGTGGCCATCACCATTCTGTCAGGGAATGTCTACATGGTGGGTCACCTCTTGGCTCTCACACCACTGTAGGCACTCTGCTTCTTCCCAGGCCCCACCCCACCTGCCCCTGCACTCACCGTCCTATCCACACAGGCCACTGAGCGTCCTGCAAAGAGGCTGGCCACACCACGGGCCACATTGACTTCATCACTCAGGATGTCTTCCCACCGGTTATTGCGGAACTTGAACAACTTGTCTGTGTATGTGGCCACACCTGGAGAGAGGAGGAAAGGAGGGCTGCTGGGCAGTGGGGAGGACACAAGTTCTCACCTCTGGGTATGTCTCCTGGCACCTGCCACAAAGTGGCTGGGACCAAAGTAGACAGTTGGACAGCTGCAGGAGGTTTTCACTAGGTGAGGTTCCTTTCTGTTTGGTGTGTGTGTGTGTGTGTGGGGGGGGGACTCAGGTGTTTGCAGTTGTGAGCTTCAGTCTGGCTATCCCAGGAAAGAGACTTAGGCTGATGAAGACAGAATGGGACAGTGGTTATAAGACTGGGGTTTAGGACTAACAAACAGAAGGTCTGAACCCCAGTTCTACCAGGTTCTACTTCTAGGTTCTAGACTGTCCACAGTTGGCCGGCATCCATGAACCCCAGTTTTCTCAACTGTAAATGGGGTGACAACAATAACTGCATTCAGGTTTACTATGAGGAAGAAATGAGATGGTGTACATTAAAGGTTTGGCACAGTGTCCCCAAATGGTAGCTATCATTAGAAATGATAGTCTCCATTTCATAGATGAGCTACTCACCAAAGTTCTTTAGAGACACCAGCTCCACAATGCAGGGGATTAGTGAGTCAGTGTGGATGTGAGAATTAGTGTGAGAATGAGATGAGTCAGTGCAAGTGTGAGAATGAGTACATGTGCAAGAGTAAGAGCACAAACGTGGGAGTGAATGCTAGGGGAAGAGTGTCCAAGTGAGCATGTGTGTTCAGGGATGGTAGCGGGTGAGAATCAGTGAGTGTGAGCATGAGAATTAGCATGTGGTTAAGGGCAGATGAGGGAGAGCACACACAGGTCAAGTGTGCAGGACAACAGATGAATGAATGAGTGTGGGAATGGAGTACAGGAGACAGTGTGAGTGTGTGCAGATGAGAGCTGCTCTTAGGAAAGGACCAGTGGGTGTGGTCTCTGAGGGACCTCATTTAGGCTCTGATACTAGTGGAACCTCAGGGCCTGGAGTATCCTTGGTGGGGTCTGGAGATGGTCAGATGCCTGACATCTGGGGGAGTTGAGGAGGAGTGGGGAGACAGACCCTAGAGCTCAACAGGGTGAATGCAGGTGGCAGCTTCTGAGGAGCCAAAGATGCAGATTTGCACAGAGTGGGACATGGCCTGGGGATGGTGGGGGAGGCTGAGGTGCTGATAAGTTCCTTATCCTCTTTCAGCCTCAGTTTCCCCACCTGTGCCTGGTTCACAGTGTCACTGTGACAAGCGAGAAAATATATGCAGTCCTGGTCACACATCAGACAGGGCAAGAGGGTGTAGTGACGGCTTTGCACCCTGCAGGGTCACAGCCCCTCACTGAAATCCCTGGGGCCCCAATGTGTTTAGAAATCTACATTTTATCTTCACTTTTTTAGAAAGGCAACAGAGTGCACACACTGTTGATTACATAACACCCCCAGCAGGGACTGGGGGCGGCACCCCGTAATTAAACACATTAATATTTCTGCAGTGAAACATGAATATTCACATTAAGTGGGATAAATAAAGTTTATAAATAGCTCCTATCAGCTTGGGACAGGTTTTGTTATCCAGTGAATTTACCACAAACTTAAAAAAAAACAATCCACTGGAGGCCTGCAGATTTCAGGCCTATGGAGAGGGGCTTGGACTGAGGCCTTTAGCATCATGATTACTCTGGAGGCAGTGACAGGTTTTCATTGCTTCCAGGTTCTGGGGGGCCCTAGAGGATGGCCCCTGTGAGCTGTTGGGTCTCCAGCCTCCCCTAAGAACAAACAGTCCTTGACCATCTCTGTCAAACTGGACCCTCCTTAGCTCGGCTGCTCCCTTTGTGAAATGCCACCAAAGCTTGGGCCCATGCAAGAGAGCCAGTGCTGCCAGCTGGAGCCTGTGGACTCTGATGGGCATGTGGTGGACATTTCTGAAGCCACTTTACTCCTACTTTAGGCAGACAAGAAGAGAAAATATCCCTCTCTGTTTGCCTTATCAGTTCCAAGTTCTCATGTCCACCCAGGAAAGCAGTTTCCAAAGTGTGCTTCATGGAACCCTAGTCTCCGAGCTGCCTGGAGAAAGGATCTCGTGCTCATCGGAATTTGGGAAAGATGACATCAAAAGATGTCTTAAAACGTTGAAAAGACTACAACAAATTGCCTGGTTAATTTTTATTGAGATCAACCTTTCCCAAACGTACTTCGTTATGGAACCTCTTGAAACCCCCCCCCCCCCCCCAAAAGAAGAACAGGTCCTGGATCAGCAAATCGCTGTCCAGGGTACTGAAATCTGCATAGGCGCTGGCCTTGGTGGTCAAGGAATTTGGTTATCATGGGCTGTTGGCTCCTCCCCCTTCTGGCCTCATGGTTACCAAACTCACCAGAGACACCCAGAAGAATAAACTAATTAAGGTAAAATGTGCAATGGCGATGCGGAGCCTTGTAGATCATAAATGGGAACGGCAAAATCAATGGCAGCCCTTCTGCAGGCAGAGACCTGGAGGCCTGGGCGACAGGAGGGATGGGAGCCCATGATTTAGGAAGAGCAAACGCGCTGGCAGCTGCAACCTGGGTAATTAGGTGTGTCAGGAAGACAGATAAACAGCGAGCTGTGTGGGTCGATGGCACAGCCAATAAACACCCAGAACTGGCCCCTGGCCCATGTTAGTGCCGATGCCTGCCTCCTGGCTACTTGCAGCTGCACTCTGTCCTGGGTCTCTCACCAAGGCAGGGCAGTGCTGAGATGGAGAAGAAGCTGTGAGTGGCAGTGGACTCTCTTGAGTCCCTGGGGGAGACACAGAGGGTTGAGGGCCATGAGAAACAGAAGGGCATCCAAGGGCAGGCTTAGAAGACTACAGTGTCACCAAGGTGAGTCTGGGAATTCTTTAGCATGGAAAGCACTGCCAACAGCAGGCCTGGGAGACAGCCAGGAACATCTCTTCCTGGTTTAGCCTTGGGTGAGCCATGCACTTTCCCTGTTCTTATCTATACAACAGGGTAGTGGGGATGACCACCTCTCCATCAGGGTTTGAGCACAAATTAATGGCTGTGAAGCACTTACAATAATGCCTAGAGCAAGATCAGTTCAATATCTCTTTTCATCTCCTCCTCCTCTTCCTCTTTCTCTTTCTCCATCTCCTCCTCCTCCTCCTCGTCCTCCTCCTCCTTCTCCTCCTCAGAATTACAAGGCTTGACAAGGGTGGTTCTCAATGAGCCACATCCCAGGAGGAAACTGTGACATTAAGTTTAAAATGCCTTACAAGACTTAGTCAATGGAAAACCAGCAGAGCAGTGATGGCCCCAGGGGAACTAGTTCAGGCAAAGGATGTGTTTTAAAAGGATGAACCCAGGTTCTCCTGGCCCCCAATATAATTCCTGATCCTCTCTTTCTTCCTCCACCCTAAGGTGAAGAGGGAAATCTTGCTAGTGTCTCCCCCCTTAGTGTCTTTAGTTCCCTGCATAGTTTCCCCATGAAAATTAATTCCAGTGAGAAAAATAAGGGCTCAGGGGTTCAACTCATTCACCTGAGATTGCACAACTGATATCTGGTGGCCATGCTGAGCCTAGAACAGTGATTCTGCAAAGCCCTCTAATCCAGTGTTACGGAGCTTGGGCTCTAGTGGGAGCAGTCCTGATTTTAAAAATATTTTTATTTGTAAGGAGAGGGAGAGAACATATGGGTGCACCAGGGATTCTTGCCACTGTAAACAAACTCCAGACACATGTACCACTTTGTGCATCTGGCTTTATGTGGGCGCCGGGGAGCCAAACCCAGGCTTTCAGATTTTGCAAGTAAGCATCTTTAACCAGATTTTGGTCTTTTGTTAGGACTAAAGTGATGGGCTCTGGGACCCTATACACTTTTATTTTCCTTTTTGTTTTTTTGTTGAGACAAGGTCCCATGTAGCCCAGGCTAGACATCACTAACCTTGAACTCACTATGTAGCCAAGGATGACCTTGCACTCCTATTCTGCCCCTACCTCCCAGGTGCTGGGATCTCAGGTGAGCACCATGCCCAGCTGCCCCATGCTCTCTACTGCACTGCTTTGGAAATCTCCCTCCCTCCTTGTTGCTCAGTGGTCACGTGGGAGGAGACATGAGGGGAGCAGGCTGCAAGCAAGCAGTTCCCAAGCTCATCTCCCCAAATGAGAGATGAGATCCAGGAGTTTTCATACAAGGACAAGAGGGTTGGGGGATCAGGAAACCTAGGAATCAATTTCAGGGCCTGGAGAACCCCAAGAGAAAAGGGTGGAGACTCAGAATCAATGAGATGAAGCACATTAAAGCAAATTTTGGATGTGAGTTTGGAATATGGATTCTGAGCCAGTAGGTCTGAGGTGAGGCCCAAGAGCCTGAATTTATTTCTGAGTTTCCAGATGATTCTAATGCTGCCACCCAGATATCACACTGTGAGTAGTGAGACACATGGTCTCTAGGTACAGCTGTAACTGGCTTGGCTGAAGAGTTATTGGGCAAGAGGTGCTTCTCTCCAGAGCAGATGGCTCATCTTGTGTAGGCAGAAGAGGCCAGAAGTGCAGCCCACCAGGGTCCCCTTCCTTCTCTCAGCACAGTGACTGACACCTTGTCTCATCTCCTCTCTGTGAGGTTATGAAAGCCCCTGCAAAAAGCCTCTCTAGGTATGACACACAGCCCAGAAGCCATAAAGGAAAAGAGTCATAAATCCAAGTCCATAAAAATGAAAGTTTTCCACATTACAAAACTCACCATGAGCAAAGACAAAAGAAAAATGACAAACAAGGGAAAACCATCAGCAACGTGTGTTTCAGACAAAGAGCTAATTTTCCTAATTTATAAAGAGGTGTTCCAAATCAATAAGAAAAAGACTAATAGTCAATAGAAAAAAATAGGCAAAGGCTATGAGCAGACAAGAGAGTCAAATATATAAAAATATTCCCAGCCTCACTCATTTAAGAAAAATGAAAATTAAAACTCTGCTTGGAAATCAATATTTTCCCTATCAGATTGGCAAATACTAAAAAAAATTGATGAAACATCATGTTGGTAAGCATTGGAAAGTGCTTAGTCATCAACCATGGGTACATGGCTGAGGAGAGTATAATGAGTACTGTCCCCAGGGAGGGCAATTTAGCATTTCAAAGCTACACATGTGTAGCCCTTAGACATAACCACTTTATTTCTATAAACTTATCTTAGGAATGCTCCTACAATCATGGGAAATGACACATTAGACAAGCTCGTTCATTAGGTGACATTCTCTTTAAGGAGAAAAGGATTTTGAGCAATCTCAACGTTCACTCATTGAGAAGCAATTCAGTTACTGCCAAGTCTCTACACTGGAGTAGTATACAGCCATAAAAGAAGGAGAAAGCCTTTTGTATACAGCTATGAGATAATATCCAAAATATATTGAGAATACAAATACAGTGAGCGGGGTTGCTGTGTATGTAGAAAGAAGGGAAGTCGATGCATTTCAGTAGTGCTTTATGGAAAGCAGGTGCCCAATACCCGTTTTTAAAAACTGAGTGGAGAAAGTAAGTGGTGGGTTCATTCATGGCTCATGCTGACCCATCCACACTGTGATTCCATCTAGGACCATGTGGTAAAGTGGCCAAGAAGGGTTACTATGGGACCCCAAGGGGATGGTTCTGTTCAGAGCCACTGGATGTCCTGGGCTCCAGGGATGTGAAAGGAGGTGCTGGCACCTGCCTCCTGCCCTCCTCCATTGAGCTGTACCCACCCCTACTGAAACATCCTGGCTTGTATTTTTCCAGGTTAGTTAAGCATAACTGAGTTTCCTGGCTTTGGCTATCTTGGGACTGTGTTCATTCCTCCTTTCCACTTTCCAGTTCTCAACCCTGACCTAAAAACACTGGCCCTCATCTGTGTTTGCACAATGCCCTTTCCTCTCCTTGCTCCTAGGATCTCTGTGCATGACCAGGTGGAAGCTGTGGCCCTCTCTCTGTCCAGGACATGCTTGAAGGCTCTGGTTGTGTGTGTGTACATGTGGAGTCCAGAGAACCCCAGGTACTGTTTCTCAAGCCCCACTAATGTAATTTTGAGGAATGTTCTGTCACTGGAGCTCACCAAGTAGGCCAGAATGGCTGGCCAGTAAGCCCCAGGTATCCATCTTTCTCAATGCTGGGATAACAAGCATGTGCCATCATGCCTGGCTTTATTTTTGTATGCAGGCTCTGGGGCTTGAACTCAGGTCCCCATGCTTGCACAACAGTCACTTTACTGACTGAGCCACTTCCCCAGCCCTTCTATGGCCTTTTCATAGCCACAGACTCACTTAACTAACTCCAGATGCTGCCAGAGAGAGCTTGCTTATTAAGTTCCAGTTCTTTTCATTGATTAGTCCAGTTGTTCATTCAAAAATCTGCCTTTGCTACAAAGGGACAGGTGCTTCTTGGGTCACATGGGACATCAGTGAGCAAGACAAGGTAGGCGAGATGAACAAGAGACTAGTGTATAACACTTGGACAGGGGTGTTAAGGGCAAGCAGCCAGTTAAAGGGACAGGAGTGATGAGGGCATGGTTTTAGATGACGCTTAGAGAAATCTTATTTGAGAAAATGAGTAGGAAAAGCATTTTGGGCAGGGGGAACAGTAAGTTCAAAAGCCTTAGGTAAAAATGTAATGAGTAGGAGAAAAATGGAGAAAAACAGCCAGAAAGGCAACCATCAGGAGGAGTGATAGATGGTACTTCAGACTTTAAATAGTCTGTGGAGCCACTGGAAGGAGGTGAGTCCGTGAAGTTGACATGGTCTTTGTTGTCTTATAGATGAGCCCAAACATAGAAGCAAGGAACTTGCCCAAAGTTACCCAGTAAGGTATGCATGAGCTGATTCCTGCAGGATACTTCAGGGTTCCAGACCCTCCCAGGGACTCCAGTGCCAAAATCCCAAAGGCTGGCCAAGGAAAGGAGAAGGCTTGTCCTTACATATTTTTAATAACCCATTGTACCCACCCTGGCTGGCTAGAGCTCTTAGAAAGGGTCTCAGGACCACTCCCCCACCCCCAAAATAGGGTGGCCATTGTGGAGCATTGTGCCAGCTGGACCCATGACATGCTGACAGGGCACAAATGTCCCTGCTCCACACCCCGCCCCCTGTCGATGAATCAATCGAATCACTCAACTGAAAAATTAACTCAAACCCACAGACATCCCTCAAACCCACGGAAGGTCACTGGGAGGTGTAGGCCTGAGAGAAGGCTGCTGGGCACACTGTCATCCTTGCCCCTGCCCTTCTAGGTGGCCCAGGGATCCCCTCCTGGAGCCACATGGCTGCCTCCCCCTCATGTCACTTTCCTGGCCATTTCCTCTCAGGCAGTGGCTCAACCCCCTCTTCTACCTGGGACTTACTTATCCAATTTTAATTAAGCTCTCAGGATGGTCAAGGTCTGGCTGGGGCCACTGGGATTCTCAATAACCAATAGAGAGGTTTTCTCTTAAGGATCTCAGAGTCTAGGGGCTGAGAGAAGCATCAGGTGCTGAGAGAAAACCACAGGCCGTGCTGGGGAGTGTGTGAACTTCAGGGGGAAGGACTCCTGTGCTCCATGCACTGAAGCATCCTGGGTGCTTAGAGTAGTGCCAGCATGAAGTAGGTGCTCAGTTGTTGTTTGTTCTGGGAATGAATATACCATCACTGAAGAAGAGCCATTGTTGAACTGAGCATGGAACTGGACAATGCCCAAGGTGGTGGCCTTCATCTTGGGCTGCAGTGGGGACCAGCTAAGTGTGTGACAGTTTGATAATAGGGTTCTACCACAGCCTTCTGATTCAACTATCAGGGCACAGCTCAGCTGCGGTGGTCATAAGCTCCCCAGTAGTCTCCTGGGGCATTCTCAGAGCAACAGGAGGGGCCGCTGCTTCTGAGACAGTCCAGGGCTCACACAGGTGCTCTGACTCAGTGCGTAGGAGGCTGTCCCTTCCTATGATATAGTGCCAGCCAAACCCACCTAGGTCAGTTGTCTCTGTTCCCTTTTCCTGGCTTTCCAGAGCCTTCCTGGGGCCCCTTCTGCAGGCCTCCTAGATGCTGCTGACTTCCTGACCTTGCCCCACATTAAAGAGTTGATCAGCCCATCAATTAATCGTGTCCTAATCCAATCTCAGCTTGGTGGAGAGAGGGCAGTAAATCCAGCTGGGTAATCATGCCCTGATATTTGTGTTGGGATAATTACCATCTCTCAGGCCTCACTTGGTGGCAAGATGAGATGAAAACCCATAAAACACCACTCTGGGCCGTGGCTCATTGTTTCTTGGCGGCACAAGGCTGGATCCCAGCCAGCCAGCCAGCCAGCACCGCCCACCCCTGCCCTGGCTCAGGGCCCCAACCTTTTCCTCTTGTATTCTTGCAACTGGCTGAGCTCAATACCAGGGTGGCCTGGGGCTGGATTTTGGCTTGGGACATGAAACCAGAGGAGCAGCATTAATGGCTCTAGGAAAAGCCTGTTTGTGGGGGGGGCAGGAATGGGGTCCCAGAAGACAGTGCTTGCACCGCTCTGAACCACTGGGTCTCCAGGGTCCAGAGACAACCCAAGAGCCATCTGGAGGGGTCCAGTGCATGCCCAACTTCACCTCCAGGGGCGACATACATGTTCTGGCCCTATTAGGGGTGAGTTTTATCTATGTGGTGTAGGTCAGGTCTGAAAAAATGTACACTGGCATTGTGCACCTTACTTTGCAACTCCACAAACAAGCATTCTCCAGCTTGTGAACTCCTGAGTGTCCACCACAAGCAGGCTCCCACATAGCCCTGGGGTCACTGGATTGAGAAAAGCCCTAGTGTGTCTTGTCACAAAGATGGATGTGGAGTCAGAGTCTTGGGTGTGGATCCTGGCACCTAAAAGATTTAAGGACTTGGGCAAGTCAGGCAACCTCTTAGTGCCTCAGTTTCCTTGATATAAAGCAGCTTCCTAGCCAGTAGCTTCCTAATGGAGTTACTGTGAGGTACCTGGGGTAAAGCACTGAGAGCTGGGGGTCAGGGTCAGGCTGATATGCTAATATGAGCCATGTTACTCTCGGTCATTAGCCTTCTGGGCATTAGTGTCCCTTGTCCATTCCCTGGCATGTAGGACCCTGCTACTCGGAGTGTGGTCCTTCAGTCAGCAGCACCCAGTAGCCCAGGAGCATGTCAGAAATGGGCCCACAGAGCCTCAGTCTGCATCCACACAGACCCAAGGTGATGCAGTGGGAAAAGGTCAGCCTTCCTCAGAGCTGCATCCTCGTCACCTCCCTGGCACCCAGCACCTCTGCCTGGCACCCCACAGGTGATGGGCAGGAATCTGTGGGAGGAATTCTTGAGCTCAGCTAAAAGCTGAGAGGCAAATCCTCGAAAGCACTTCAAAGCATTTGAGCAAGGCCTCCAAGAGCCGTGTGGAATGTTTCAGGAACAGCTATTGGCTCTCAAGGGCCCAGGGGAGTGATGATGAGCTCATGGGCCACACAGGAGCCCTGGGATGGCATGACAGGGAGAGAAGGCTCTGCCCAGCTTAGGGCCTTAGTGTGAAAGTAAGCTTTGTCACAGAAGGGCCATCCTGGGGTCTCTGTGTGGTCCAGGAAGCCTCTGGAGGCAGCAGAAACTGTGTCTGGTCTGAGCAGGGGCTGATGACAGTTGGAGGATGAAGATAGGGCAGGAAGCAGCCTGACGACCCAGTTCTCACCTGAGAAGGCATTGTTAGTGTTGAGGAAGTAGATCTCCTCACGACCGTCCCCGTCAATGTCGCAGGCCGTGACCCCGATGGCGTTCCCCTGCCGGTCCCGCAGCGCATAGTAGGGTGAGCTGCGCTCATCTACTGCGATGTTGACCAGCCGCTTCTGGGCCCGGTTGTACTTCAGAACCAGGTTGGGTCCATTGTACCTGGAGGAGGAATTGGGAAGGGACATTGCCGATGAGCAGCTGGGTTCACACAGGCAACCGCAGCAGGACAATGTGCTTAGAATGCACTGGAACATGCTGCAGAGCAATGCAGCCCTAAGCATGCCCAGGAGCCATGAGGGACACAATACCAGGAGCGAGGTGGGAGAGGGAAATGGGCAGCCGATGACCACCCTCTATCCTTAGGGCCTAATGAAGAAAACAAGACCTTTCTGAAATTCATCTTGTCCATTTCAACATGAAAGGCACTTTCTCATTAATAACCTCACTTACTTAAATCTAACAACAATAAGATGAAACCGACATGGAAGGCTGTGCTATTAAACCACTTTATAGATGAGAAGCAGATGAGCTCCATCAGGAAAACAGAATTTCTCTCTGAGAGGGCTGAGTGCCCTTTCTGAGGTAACACAGAGTGTCAAGTGCTGGTCTTGTTCTGAGGCCCTTTCTGCTCTCCCAAGAGTCCTTGTGTAAGTCCTGGGGGAACAGCAGGTTGTATCGCTGAGGGCTGGTACAACTCCTGACAGCAAATCCCAACATTTAAACAACTGCATTAAGTTGGAATCACCAATGAGATAGGGCGAACACATCTAAGGTTACGAGGCAGACCACTTGGAGCTTTTTTAAGGAACTCAGGACAGAAGTTGACATTGCCCATCACTCACCACTCATGAACACTCTTGGTCCTCTCCTGAACCCACACAGCTTCTTTGCCACACTAAGCCCACAGCATTTCTTTGCTTTGGGAAGTTTGCGCTTGCTGTGCCCTCTGTCTGGGATTTCCCTCTAGATGGACACACAGCCCGTTTCCTCCTCACTTCCCTTCAGAAGCTTAGAACCCTGACCACACTCTGCACATCTGTGCACATACCCCATTCTCTTTCCCTTGTCCCATCTCTCCTCATGGTTCTTCCACTGTGTCTGTCTTTCCCATCTTTTCCTGATCTCTGGTCCCACTGGAGGGTCAGGCATTTACCAGTAGTGTTCTCCAATGCCTAGAACAGCACCTAATGCACAGTGGATGCTCAATAAGCATTTGCAGAGTGATTAAATGAAACCTATGAGCACACATCTGGGTCTTAAGGTGTCTCATGGTCAATGTTGTCCATCTATAGAAAGCAAGGGTGCCCAGGTCTTCCCACACAGGCAGTGTGATTATGCATATCTGCACATCCGAGACCTCCCCACCTCCAGGAACAGCAGTCGGTGGGCTCTCCAAAGAAGCCTGCACATCCCATCCTCCAGGCACCTGCCTGTAGCCTGTGTGTTCAGCCTAGTTTGCCCATCCTGAGTGGAGTTCAGGAGCTGGCTAAGAAGAACCAGGAAGGGCAGGAAGAGCTTGCACAGGTCTTTGAGAATAATTGCTTCTTTCAGCTCTGAAACATCCACCATGGCCCTAGCCTTTGTCATCAGAGTCCAGTGAAGTCTGGGGGGAGCTGGATGGCTGACCGGGTGCCTCTGGCTCCCGGCATCTAAAAGGAGAGACGGAGCTCGCTGGGGCACTGAGTCAGCACCTGGTGATGGAGAGACGTGTCTCAGACACCTTGACACAGTGTGTCTGAATGCTGAGCACCAAGGGCATGGTGTTAATTTGGAGACATGTCTGGGAAGGGGAGACAGAACACTTGGGTTCCAGCACTGTCAACAATTGGCTCCAGCCCTCAGGTTCAGAAAGGGCCTTTTGGGTTCTAAATACTAGCCCTGAAAGCTTCAGGCCTTCTCTTCCATCACTACTGCATTTGCCTCATACATCGACTATGTTCATGGGGTTCTTGACTTGCTAAGAGTACTTTCATGCATGGTATTGCTTGAACCCTAAACAATTCCAGGTATTGGATAGGTAGAAAATGAAACTGGGGTTGGAGAGATGGCTCAGCAGTTAAGTGGGCTTCCCGAGCAAGAACCAGGGCCTGAGATCATCTGTGTTTGAATCTCTAGAACCCATGTAAACAGCTAGGTGTGGCCATGCATGTCTGTAACCACTGTCCTGTGGGGAATGAAGACACGAGAATCAATGGGGATTGCGGGCAGCCAGCGCCAGAATCATTAAGAAGCTCTACCACATGGGGAAAGACAGGTGGGTGAGAGATGAGGGGAACCCCTGATTTTCTCCTTCCACATCAGCACATACATGTGCATACACCACACATACCACACTGCACATGTTATACACATGCAAAAAAAAAAGAAGGAAAAAAGGCTAAATGAGGGTTAAGGTTACACAGGACCTCTGAGGGGAAGAATTCAGTGTTCTTTCCACATTGCCTATAATATCAGCACTCTTAGTTCTATGAACATGTTTTTCCCTGGTGCCTCCCCCAGAGTGGTGACCCCGAGAATTACCCACAAACTTGATGTAAGTGGTAGAGACAATCACAACCCTACATTTCAACAGCACCTTGCAGTTTGCAAAGTGCTTTCTCATCTTTGATCTCCTTTGCTTCGTGAAGGTCCCTGCTCTGCTGAGGATTAGGGTGGTGACCTCAGGCTGGCCAGATCTCCACTCTTGGCTCTGTGTTTCTCTTTTGTAAGATGAGAAAGATGGACTAAATAAGAGGACCCACAAAATTTGTGGACAAGTGTGGCAGTGGGGGTGTGCCCCATGGGCCTTCCATTTCAACCGGGCATTTCTATGTTGATGTATCACATTTCAAGATATATTGAACAAGGGATTCTTGAGCTGAAGTGTCAAAGACATTGGCCTGGGAGTTCTGTGGGTCCAGGAATCTAACTGTGACCTTATGAGATGGGTAGAGCAGGGGTTCTTCCCCCAGGCTGTGATGGAAGCCTCCATATAAAGTCCAGCATTGACAGCCTCTTTGCTCCTCTGTCCTTTGGGTCTCCTGAATGTCAACTATTTCCTGGAGCCAGCTCCCAGACATGGTTTCCTCACATTTTGAACATTAGCCCTTTGGCCCAGGAAAACTCCTTGTTGCTGTGGATGGCCCTGAAGGAAAATATAGCCCTCTCTCATCTCTTTTTAGAAGATACTGGACACCCCCTATGGGAATGATGGGGTGAAGTTGATAGATTGGGTCAAAGTCTTTGATCTATTAACACAGTACATAACAAAAGGCCTCCTCAAATCCACATGGGGCTTGGGATGCACTCTGGCCCCACATCCCTGGGGATCATAGATTCAAAGCTATGCCAATAGTTGTAAGATAGGATTTTGGATGACCACAGAACAATGCTAGGGGGTAGTGCTCCAAGTGGCCAGCCCCTTCCTGCAACAGGGCTGGTTCTGCTGAACCAATGCCCTGAGCTGCATCCCATCTTCCCTCAGGAAAAGTTTATCCCATAATCCAGGGAGCCGGCACTCCAGCTTGCCTCTTCACTAGCCTCTGAAGATATAATGCCCTTTCTGGATTTGCTGGTGTCTTTGCTTAGCTGCAGCCATCAGCTCTGGGGGGAATGTTCTCCCAGCCTCTCACAGGAAACCTGTTCTGCCTGCTTAGCTGGATGCTGGATGCGACCTTTTCTCTTCCAACTACCCCACAGCGTCTTGCCCTGCCTGGCTCCTGTGAGGGCAGCGGTGTCTACGCCACATCCCTCCCTCTTTGTGCACAGCTGCTGAAGCCCAGAAGCTTATGATGACTGTGTCTCTGCTGGTGCTGTGCCCAGAGCACCCTTCCGCAGGAGAAGGTGCTCCTTGGGCATGTTGGATGCACAGCATAGACAGCCTTCAGCGAGCAGTCCCCATGCTACCATCTCACTTCATCTTCATGACAACCCTGGGGAACATGTGTCCTTTAACTTTCCCATTTTTTAGAAGTGGACACTGGGGCCACTGAGGTGGGGAGACTTACCCACAGTCTCTCTGTGGTGCCAATCCCCACCCTGAGGAGCTTGGCAGCTTAATGTGAGCCACATGGGGTCATACATTTCCTCGGGAGACTGCCAGGCATTTATACAAGTCGCAGAGGCTTTGAAGCATAGTTCAATGAAGCCAGGAAGTGGAACAATTCCCCTGTTCTCATAAGGTAGCTGTGGCATCTAATATCAAAGTATGGGCCAGCTGGGGTTAGGCCAACAGCAGCTTGGTGCGGGTCCTGGCTCTGACCTTGAGCCTGTCACCCAGTTCCTCTAGGTTTCAGCTGCCTCATCTATAACTCAGTGATGCTACACTCCTTGCGGGGTTGCTATGAGGAGTGTGAGAAAGTGTGCGACAACACTTGGTAAACTGTGAAGAGTTATACAATTTGTAAGTTCTCATTATTATCAAGAAAAAAAGAAAGCCACAAGCCAGAGGCATGACCTTTTTACTCTCCAGTGATCATTCTGCTAGTTTCCCAAAACACTCTACAATTTCACATTCCCAAACATCCCACCCTCCACTGCTCAGCCTCCAGAGGCATAGTCCTTTCTATAGTCCTCTTTATAACCAAACTTCTCAAAGGAGCTGTCTTCATGAACGGTCTCCACTTTGCCATGACGCATTTCCTATTCCCATCCAAACCTGCTCCCTGACTCCCTGAGCTGCTCATGTTACTGTCTCTGGTGACTCCCGTGTGGTCAGATCTCGGGAGGCCTTTTCTGTCCTTACTGCCTTTGGTCTTATGCTGCAGTTGACACTGTAGCATCTCCACCCCAACCCTCCAATCCACCTGAGGACACTCACCTCACTGGGCTTTAGAATGCCCTTCTTCCAGAAAATCTGGAAAGACATTTTCTCTCCCTGGCTTCCTTCCCTCTCCTACTGTGGGCCCTTTCCATTCCACCATTTTTTTGTATATGTATTTGCATGTTGACATGAATGTGGGTACAAGCATGGGCATATATGTGTGGAGCCAGAGGTTGATGGATGTCTTTCTTGTTCGTTCTCCTGCTTATTTACTGAGGCGGGGTCTCTTACTGAACCAAGAGCTAGGTGATTCAGCTACTGTGGCTGGTTAACTTATGGAAGGAGGGGGCTTCCCTGTCTCTGCCTCTCCAGTGCTGAGATTACAGGTGGTCGCCATGCTCACCTGCCATTTAGGTAGGTGCTGGGGATCTTAACTCCCATCCTCACACGTATGTAATAAGCACTTTATCCATTAAGGCATCAGCCCAGCTCTGTCCTCACCCTTTTAAAGTTGGAGTCTTCAGACTTGACCCTCAGCCCTCTTCTCGTTTCTGTCCACTTTCACTAGCTGATAATATCCATTCCCATGACTGACAACCCTCAAATTTATATCTCTAGCTCCGGCTCAGACTCATATATCTGACCGCCTACCTGACATCTCCCCTCATGTTTCTGTGATGGAACATGTCCAAAATGGAGCTATTGATTGCTCCACCCCTCCCTCCCCCAAATGGGCACCCAGGCACTAAAGCCAGAAGCCTGGCATCAGCCTCGGTGCTCCCTCCCCCTCATCTTCCCATCTAATCCATCAGCCTACCCTGTCATTTCTACCTCCGAAAATATCTCAGCTCTGTTCTCTTCTTTCCTCCCTGATTGACTGACTGCCACTGTCTCGGGGAGCCTTCTTTTCCTGTTTCTGCTCTTGCCCCGCTGATCTAATCTCCCCGCACTGTAGCCAGAGGCATCTTTTTAGCACATAGATCAAATCATGCCAGCCTCTTGCCTAAAACCCTTGGGTGAGTATGATGTTTGAGTCTGAACTGTCTCCCCCAGGCTCATGGGCTTGAACACTGGTCCCCAGCTGGTGGCTCTGTTTTGGGAGACTGTGGATCCCTTTGGACAGGAGGCGTGGCTGGTAAAGGTGTGTCACTGGGCATGGGTCCCTAAGGGTTGCAGCCAGGCCCTGCTTCTGCTCTAGCTCTCTGCTTCTTGACCTGCCACTTCCTCTAGAGGCCCTGCGCCATGTGTCTTCATCACGATGACTGTTCCTTGCCATACTATGCACCCAGATCAATCTCTTTTCCCTTAAGTTACTTCTGTCAGGTGTTTTGTCACAGTGAGGAGCAAAGCGACGAATACAGCGGGTCTTGCTATGCCTGGGGCCTGGCTCCTCGCTGCTGCCCCTCACTGGCTTTCCCTGACGCAGGGTCCAGCAGGCTTGTTTCCAGCATGGCTGCTTTCGCTGGCCAGCCTCTCTGCCCAGCACACTCACCTTCTGTTTCCTTCCTGCTGGATCCCACAGCTGGCTCCTTCTCCCTTAGGTCTCATCTTAAAGGGAGACTAACTCCCCAGAGGGCTTGTTCCCTCTCTGCTCTCCCAGTTCCCACATTCTCTTTCTTTCCCACCACTGTGTGCTCTCTTCTCTGCTGCCCGCTTCTCCCAGTAGACTCCAAGTGTCAAGGGGGCAGGGACGTGCCTGTTTGCTTTCCTTGGTCCGTGTAGTGTGTACCAAGTGCTCAATAAATACTTGCCGAGTGCACAGAAGGAGCAGGGGAAGATTCCAGATTGTCTCTGGGTGTCTTCACAAAAGGTGTGCTGTGCCACCAGTTTCTTGGTTGGTCTCTGACCCTCCAATTTTACTAGTTTTCAAAGTGTATGCACAAATGGAGTGAGGACAAAGAGGGTGTGGACAGCTGGTGTCAGGGTAAGGGCTGGGAGAGAATAATCAAATGTTACAGATGAATTTTGTTGTTGTTGAGCATGTGACCCATGTGAAAAAGAATCACTTAGGTAATCACGTAGTGGATGAGAGGGTGCATCACTGCTTTCCTACTAGATACTAGTCACTTGGCTAAGTAATCTACATGTCTCACTTTTTAGGTAACAGAAACATTTGAAAGACATATAAGGGCTGGAGAGATTACTCAGTGGTTAAGGCACTTTCCTGCAAAGCCTAATTACCAGAGTTCGATTCCCAAGTACCCACAAAAAGCCAGATGCACAGAATTGCATGAGCATCTGAAGTATGTTCACAGTGACTGAAGGCCTTGGCATTCCCAATATCTCTATGAGGGCCTATAAACAGAGAAACACACTCACATAATCACAAGTGAAGGAATGGATGGAGCCAGACACAAACAGAGCTACTAGAAAATGATCAGACTTGTAGACACACAGAGAGACCCAAAGTCATGGCATGTCTGCAGGATGCTGAGATACTGTCATGGAGACACAGTTTCCTCTGGTCCCTTTGGTGGGTAATTTATATATTTCCTGTAAAGATTTTTAAAGGATGGTTATGATTTTACAATTATGGGCATAAAGGGAATGTTTTATTCTTGGTCACTCCAATACTCTCATTTTTTAAGTTTACAAAAGTGAGTTTCAGATAAAATTGACTTTCTGAAAGTCAAACAGCAAATCATTAGATAAAATAAACTCTTATTTCTTGGTCGCAAGCAGGAATAAACTATGTAGCCGGAGAACAGTATCTGGCTCACAGTCTCCTTTTGTAAATAAGTTTTATTAGAACACAAATGCTCTTTCATTTGAATATCATGTCTATCTGCCTTTGCTAAATAGAGTTGAGTACTTGCAACAGGGATTATATGTCCCCCAAACTGAAAATACTATCTGGCTCTTTGAAGAAAAACATTGTCAACCCTTGGTCTAAAGGGTTGTTGGCCTGATAAGTTTATTACAAATTTTAAATGATCCTTATCACAACAGAACAAAACATTATAATAAGTTTAATGGAAGTTAATCTGGGGTCAATATTTGGTTACTGATCTCAGGAAGTGATGCTGAGTGTCAGGATGATGTTGGGTCTTAGACTGTAGACTCAGAGGTGAGCTAACTTTGGGAGAAAAAAGAGACTGAGAAGTCTTGCTCAAGATGAGCACAAATTTCTAAAGATGGCTTTGTGGGACCAGATGACCAATAAATGAACCAAGGGCATGAGCCCTTTAAGAGAGATAAGTGATAAAAGGAATATGGCGAGTGGCACCTGAGAATGACATAATCATTTCCTCCTTCCTCTGCATGTACATGTCACTCCACTCATCAAATAGTGACACTTCTTTCTCACCCCCTTCACTCTGGCAGGTTTTGTGACATGTCTTGATTGGTGGAATATGGTAGTAATGATAGAGCAGTTCTGGGTCTAGCCTTTCAGAGGTCTGGCAGCTTCCAACTTTTCCTTGGGGGAAAGCCAGTCACTATGTAAAAAATTTGACTATCATAAGGCCACCATGAGCTAAGAGAGACTAATAAAGAGCACCTGAGTCCCAGACAGGTGACACCTTTCAGCCTGTACCAGCCCATTTGATGCTGGAAGCATAAGAGTGAATGACACCAGCTGATGTCTTATAGAGCAGAAAAAACTAGCCAGCAGGGCCCAGACCAAATTCCTAACTGATAGACTTGGGAGGAATTATAAATTGCTTTTAAGCCACTACATTTTTGGAAAGAAATCAGATAATGATGAGCTATCATCGCAGACCTATAGGAAAGAAGAATTTATCCCTGGAAAGTAGGAAAAAGGATTATCCATAAATCAGAGGTGTTCTCTAGGATAGCCATCTGAATTCACAGCTGGCATGTCTGTCCACAGAGGCCTAGCTCCAGCTTGGTTGGTAGTTAGATTGCAGAATATCCGAGGGTCTGTGCAGAGCCTGTAGTGGAATGGAGATAAGAAACCCAGAAGGTAGGCATGGTACTGCAGCAAGATCATGAGTTCAAAGCCAGCCTGGCCAACGTGGCACAATCCTGTCTCAAAAACAAACAATAAAAACTCCAAACCCCAAACAAAACAAATACACCTTAGAGATTACAGACACCCCAAAATCTTTTGATTACTCCTTCTCTTCCTGGTTTGTTATGTCTGAGTGTAAAATGACTCCCACGGGTTCATATGTTCGAAAAGTTGATCACCAGCTTCTGGAGGTTAAGAAGAAGTGGTTTGTTGGAGGCTGACCTTGAAAGTTATGCCTGCTTCTGGACCTGCTCCATGATTATTGCTCCCCAATCTGCCAGGGTATGAACAGACAGTGCTGCAGCTCTGATGGACAAGACGTTGTTTCTGTCAGGTTAGCAACGAGAAAGATAAAGCATCACTATACCTACATGTTCTCCACTATGTGCATCGATGATTTCTTTGGAAATGTATGCAATGCTCTTTTTTAAATTCCATATATTTAGCTTTAAAAATTCCACTGAAGTTAAATAGGACCAGAAAACATACAGGGAGGCAATTATTTAGAAGATTCCAAGATTGCATGCTGGACTAAGATCTGTCTGGACATCAGGTATTCATTCTAAAAGAATGGAAGGAACTTCAGTAATGGGAGGGCTCTGTGTGGGATGAGGGCTCTGGGGAGGAAAACTGGATAAGCTTGAAAAGGGCATCCCAGAAAGAAATGGCAAGCAGATTTGATCTTGATTTAGGAGCTGGGTAGGGCAAAGAAGACCCCACAAAGAGAGTGCTTGACTGAAGAAAGTAACTGTAAGATGAAGGAGAAAAACCTTTTGTCCTGAGGGGTGGATAGTTTTTCAAGGGAGGCATGTTTGGAACTAAAAGGTCAGGATCATCTGCAGTAGTGAGTGTCTGTGTTCTGTAAAAAACTCCACACAGACTGATTGATTTATGCCTTGTTCCACAAAAGGCCTGTGCTCGGTGCCCTTGGAATTTCTTTTATTGTGATATGGACAGAAGCACCCAGAAGGCAGAGACCATTGTTGGCAGTTCTGTCCTCTACTGGTCCTAGGACAGGGCTGGGACTGAGGGCCGGTGTTCCCTCATGCTTGCTGATAGTGATGACGAAGAGCATGCCTCTTCAGAGAGTGGGAGGAAGGCATTTCATAAACTGTCAAAGGAGGGATTCAGGGACAGATGGAGGCTGCTAGCGGTCTTTGGTTGTGACTGACAAATAAGCTGAATTAGATGAGGAATTTCGTGGCTCAGATGTCCAACTTGCAGGAACATCAAGGGTGGCACCAGGCCTCCAGGTGAAGGGCCAGGACCTGTCAGGGCTTTGTCTTCCTGTCCGTTGCCTCGTCTGTCTCTGACCTCATTCTCTCACACTATCCTTCTGCACGAGGCTTGAAGGATGGTGATGTCCCAGCTTTGCATCCCGGCTCTAGTCCCACCTTGAATGGAAAATTCCTTCTTTCCCAAGTCCAAATATGACAAGCCCCATGGAAGAGCTCTGATTGGCTCAGTTGGGGTCACATGGCATTATCAGAGCCAGGAACTAGGGACCTGTGGTTGACAGCTTTCAAGTAGGAGCTATGTGTCATCATTAGGAAGAAAAATGTCTAGAAGAATGAGGGATGTGTCTCTAGGTGACAGTGACTCATCTGGTCTGTATGTTTTCGAAACATCCCCCAGGGCCTTCTGATGGGAGGCAGAGTTTTGCTGGCTCCATGGAGGCTCTGTGCCCTCAGACACATCTCAGCATCCTTCCACTCCCTTCCAGACACCCTAGGAGGAAGTAAACACAGACTGTGGAGCAACTGTCTGGCTCACCAGGTTCTGGAAATGAGACTCATTCCTGCCTGATGCTCAGGCCTGTGTTCCAGGCAGCAGGGCTGGGCTGCAGGCACTGGGTTAGTGACCATGAAAGCGGCAGGTGGACTCACTTGCTGGGGATTCAAAGAGACCACTAACTACTTTGGTCATAAAACACTTGAGGTCTCTGCTCAAACTTTCCTTCTGGTAAATGATAACTACCTAAGAGCCACCATCTGAAAAGCTGAGGTCTCTGTCTCTTTAAGTGGAGGAGGTATAGGAACTCAGATTGCAATGGTGGGGTAAGTGGCCAGTGGATGCCTCCCTCTTCTTTAAGAGTATAAACTGTAAGTTAATCATTGACTCCACGTTACCCATGGGGATCTTAACTTCTAGGGTGGGTACATAGCTAGGTACCATGAGGACAGATGTGGCTTATGCTGTAATTCTCTGCTCAGAGTCTTGGAAATATGGTTAAATGAGGAATAGCCCCATACCAAGCACAAAGAAGACAGAGAGGAGCTTGGAAGATCGCTGTTAAAGGTGCTTACTCACAAAGCCTGACAACCAGGGTTAGGTTCCCCAGTACCCATGTAAAGCTAGATGCACCAAGTGTCACATGCATCTGGAGTTTATTTGCAGTGGCTAGAGGTCCTGGCATGCCACTCTCTCTCACTCACTCATTCACTGTCTCTCTCAAATAAATAAAAATTTAAAAAGACAGTGAGATCACTTTCATTGGAGTATAAAGTCTTCATAAAGAAGATACATTTGATCTAGAACTTGAAACAAGTATAGGATTTTAATAAGAGATGTATGGACAAGAAGTGGTTAAGGCTAAGAGGCAGATCTGAGAGCAGGAAGCTTGTTGAGGGAGTAGGGTAGGTGGTAGACAGTACAGAGGTGCGCCTTAGAATGCTTGGAAAGAAGAAGTGGCTACCTGGGAAGATGAATGCACGGCTAAGCTGGTGCCAGTTGAGGAATGTGTGTCAAGATTTTAGATTTACCACTGACGGATTCTTAGCAGGGTGTACCATTCTATCAACGTGCTGTTTTCAAGAGCATTATCTGGTAACGCTACACAGGGAGGAGTCCCCAAAGGGGCGAATTAAAACATTAGTGCAAGCTCATCATGTCTATAATCTCAGCACTTTAGGGGTGAAACAGGAGGTTTTCTGTGAGTTCAAAGCCAGCCTGAGCAACATAGTGAGCTCCAGGCCTGAACTATAGTTGGAAAACAGTATCAAACACACACACACACACACACACACACACACACACACACACACACACACACACACACGTGATTCCTATTCAAACGGCCCTTCTGAGCTAATTAGGTAGAGTTTCTGTTCTTTGCAAGCAGATGATCCCAAGACTCAGTAAAGCTAAAAACAATCAGGCAAACAAGGTTTAAAACAAGAGTGGCAGCCAGCAGTGTCAAAAGCTTTGGGTCAAAAAGGCCAAGGACTGGACAAGCAAATGGATTTTGCAATTTGGAAGCCATTGGTGACCTTCAAGAATGCCTTTTGCTTGGGTCAGTTAACCTAGAACACTCACTGAGGCTAAAAGGGCTCTGAAAGGCCTAGGATATGGCCAGAGGACAACAGGAGGTTGAGCGAGAGTCTCACATGCTCTGAGCCTCATGCATGCATGTGAGCAAGAGGGCACAGGATTGCCAGGGTGCCTGGATAAGGTAGGCAGGAACTGGAGCAAATGGGCGTCAGGTACAGCTGATGGGTTAGGTCTAATATTGCAAGAAAGGAAGCCAAGCCAGGTGAAAGTACGAGAGAGGAGCACCCAGGCAGCACTGCAAGGAGCCCATAGTTTTCTCATAGGCTGATGAGTGGGAGAGGTGAGATTCCTCAGCAAGAGGAGGTGGGAACTCAGCTCTTGAGGAAGGAGAAACTGGAACAGTAGCTGTGAGGCTGACACATGGCTTTTGCCATGGTAAATGGGCATTTAGGATCTGACATTGGGTCACTACAGGAATGGTGAGCTGCAGCGGGGAGGGGTAACCTACTCCCTGAATGGAACAGGGTGTCAACCTGGATGAGAGAGCAGAGGCAGGCCGCCCTAGGGAGCCAAGCTCGGAGGTGTCTCTATCGCCCATTAGAGCCTTAGATCTGGGAGGGGACTGCCTGCTTTCAGCCCTGGGGGTGGCTGGATAAAAGTGGCAAAAGCCTCTGCCCTTTAGAGAGATGAGCTCTGTGCTGAAGTGCTTGGGGGTAGGAGGAGACCACCTGAGGCATCTCCTCCACTCTGTGAGTGCTCTCGGACAATCATCAACTCATCAGCCCTCAGTTCATCACCAACAATTGCTCCCACGTCAAGGATGAAGAACGAAACCGTATCTATATGGTGGTTAATACAGAACACATGCTCAGTAAACATTAGTTAGCCAGGCTGTCTTAACCTTTATATACTCAGTGCCTGACACATAATGGGAACTCAATAAATACTTTTGAAAGGATGAATTATTATTATTACCTGGGTAGCCTTGAGCACAGGAGACTGTGAGCTCCACAACTTTCTGGACCATATTTTATTTTTTCTAGATCCAAATGCTGGCTTGATAAAGAACCTGCTTATATTCACGAGCATTCAGTTTCTTCATCTATAAAGTGGGGCTAATATTATTTGCTCTGTTTCAAGGTCAAATGAGATAATTCATGTAAACTGTGACTCATCTATAGGTTTTATACATGTGCAAGCAATGCGTGTGTGCACATGCGCATGCACACACAGACACACACGTGGAATATGGCTATTGTCTGCAGCAGAGGCAGCTGCCTGGGCCCTCCGGGGAGCTCTAGCTCTTTACCCAGCTTGACAAGAGCTGACTGATAGGCTCGCTCAGCTGCAGAAAGGCCCTGGTTAAGGGAGACAACAAGAGCTGTTGAGGGCCTGGTCAGCAGGCAGCTGTGGTTTTCACCATCAGGGAAGAATCCAGGGCTGGACATAGGTTTGGAGGTGGACAGGAGGCTGCTGTAAGCCTGCCTGGCCTGACGTCTGCATCAAGGAAGGGCACAGAATATGCTAGACTTAGGTCACAGGCTCTGGCAAGGTTCAGGGAGTACACAGTCTTGGCTGCTGAAGGGCAGGGCTGTCATGCAAAGACAAGGAGCAGGTGTGCTCATGTGGGTCACAGCTCAGTTCAACAAAGGCCTGCTCATCCTGCCCAGGGATGGAGAGCAACTCAGGCTCTGGACCAGATTGCTAGCTAAATGGCTAGCTCCTATTCATGACAATGAAATTCCTATGATGACTACCAACTCGGGATATTTACTACATCATTGATCACATTCCCAGTGCCTGTTGGGACACATGGGCCACGTGGTGTTGGACCCCATTTCCCTTCACTTGCTGGTACCTCCATAAGCTCTGTCCATACCTTGTGCATATCTGTTCTGCTTGCTGGACTGACTGCTTGCTTTCCCAGCTACCTCATCCCAACGGGGAAATCAAGTTCCTACTAGTGTTCCCTCTCCTGCCGCAGCTAATGGGGTACGCCTGGCTGTGTCTTGAGAAATAATAGCTGGAGGAAGCAGCAAAAGCCTTCTAGTTGCTATGGAGTGTTAACTGATGAATTCAGCTCTTCATTTTGATTGGAAGGAAATAGTTCTAGAAGAGACTCTTGCTTTAAAAAAAATATAGAGCTGCCAACCACGAAATGTGTTCATTCAGAGGGGTCTTTGTTGCCAAGCTGACTTCAATTCCCTTAGCCATGCATTAACACTAATCAGAATCTGGCTGTTGGAGCAAATGTGCATTAAAGTTTAGGAGAGAAAATGTTGTGTGTTAAGTATTAGCAAGAAAGAACCAAATTGGTCCTAGACATTTATTTCCTTGAAGTGCTTTCTGTATAAAAATTACCTGCCTGACTGGCAGTTAAGATAAATAGTTATGTTAATTACAAATGAATAGCACAGGTCTATAATCTAAGATATTAGGTCAGCAGGCATTTTATGGCTTGAATTCTCCTTCTAGAATAAAAGCTCTGCCTGGATGGGTGCATCCTGATTGCAGGAAAAGAGCAGCAAGTGGGTTCTTGCTACCGAAAGTACAGGATGGGGGTCAGTAGCAACATTTGGGAGCTTGTTCAAAATGCAATTTTGGGTGCTCCCAGCCCAGATCTCTGAATCAGAGTCTATATTTTACAAGGTGCTCAAGGGATCCATGTACACATCAAAATTTCAGGAGGGCTGGTCTGGATCATTGTGTCTGAAAGAGTAGCCTGCAGATGTTCACATTTGAGACTCCCAGGGAGCTGGTGAGAAATGCAAATCTCTGAGCAAAGCGCCCCAACCTACAGAGTCCAGGGATCTGCGTTCCAAACAAACTCAGGTGGTTTCCATATTCATCAAAATGTGAGGCCTCCTCCCTAGCCCTTCTCATCTCCTTTTTCATCTTTGAGAGAGAGAAAGAGAGAGAGAGAGAGAGAGAGAGAGAGAGAGAGAGAGAGAGAGAGAACGAACACATGCTACAGAATATGTGTAGAGGTCACAGAATAACCTCCACTGTCGCTTGCTGTTTGACACTGCAAATGGCTGGCCAGCAAGCTTCTGGAAAGTTTCCTGACTTCACCTCCCGCCTCGATTTAGGAACACACTAGGATTACAGATGCATGTGCTCCTGCATCGAGCTTTATGTGGGTCTGGGGATCAGAGCTCAGGCCTTCGTGCTTGAACTGAGCCATCTTCCCAGCTTCCTTCCATCTTCTCCGAGGATCAGTTAACACACAGTGTTCTGAGTCCATTACAACAGGGCTTGGGTGAAGCCTGTTTCTACATTTAGGTGTTTATAGCAACATCTCAGCAGTCGAACACTTTGAGAACAAGCTGTGGTGCGAATACCCAGAAGGATATTATTGATTAATTCACAATTCACAATGCATTTGAGTCTCCCTCCCACACTGGCAAATACATGCCCTCCCTGAGGATGGAGAACAGCAAACACATTGTCCTCATCCTTCCAGTCCTGGAGCTGACTAGATTCCCACTCTGAACCACCCTTCCTCCTTTAGAGCCATTGAGCCGAGCCCAGCCAGACAGGAATCCCATGATGCCTTTTCCTCTTTGTAGCCATCACCCCTTACAAAGGACCACGTGGGCTGTCCCTTTACAGCTCTGTCCATATCCAAATCCCATGGTTCAGCAAAGGTCAGATGAAACCTTGGCATCTATAAAGCACTCAGTCCTTTGGGATAGCACACATGGCCGGTCTTCTTTTTCTTAGAGAGAGAGGCGAGAACCACAGCACTCTCTTTTAGAGATAAGAGATACCAGCTGCGTCATTTTACTTCAATGTGTGACAAGCAGAGATGGAACAGCACATGATGGGATCCGGTCAGAGGTCTCTGTTGATCTGTAGCCTCAAAAAATGACCAGGAGACAGAAGGCTCCCAGCAGTAGCCCTTTAATGGGACAGTGTCCATGGTGGGTTACTTGGTTCAGACCTTAGTATTCAAAACACAGAGTCAGAGAGGCACAGATCCTTGCCTTCCATCCTCATGGCTTCAAGGTCCACCGAGGCAGTTATATCATGCTTCATGGTTTCCCCACACTGATGGCTTAATCCTCTCAGCAACTGAGTAGAGTTATCATTTCCTTCCTCCACCTTAAATGAGGAACTGAGGCCTGAAGCAAGACATGTGCCCACCTCATGGAACTAGAAAGTGGCAGGCTAGGGCCTGAATTTGGTTCCTAAAATTCTAAATTCTAGCTTATTTGTTTCCCAATCACAATGTCTTCTTTTCCTCCTGCTCCTAAACTAAGATATTATTTTAACTAGACCAGGGATTCCTTTTGGCAAAGCTTTCTCCAAATTATACCAGTGGGTGCCGAAGGAGCACGTGACACCTCTCAGCAGGTGTGGTGGCCAAAAACAATCCCAGTTACTGCTTCTTTATGCTGCGCCTCTGGCAAATTCTCGGGAGGTGTAGCTGAAAAATCAGAGCCAGATGGCTGTCGTGGAGAAGTCTCTATGGCTCGGTGACTGCATAAGGCACCCAGGGAGTGACATCTCTGCAGCTGAGGAACAGGAGGGTGTGGCCATGCTGGACCCTGGCCTTTGCGAGTCCCTCATTGCTTTCGTAGTACAGACCTATAACTTGGCTCAGCTCCCTCGTCCAGGAGAAAGGTGGTTAGCCAAGGAAAGCGCAGAGATGGGCCTGCAGCAAGCCCAGTGTCTAGGAGGCATTCCGGCTTGTCTGGAGAGTCCCCCTCAGGCCTGGATGGAGATGGTGATAAAGGGGACTGTGACAGCACAAATAAGGCTCCTGTCCGCACGATCATTAGACTCAACAGATAAATGCAGCTCCTTGTCAGAAATGACAACCTGGGTGTTACAAATAACTGACTCGCTCTCGTCGGTCCTGGAGTTGAAGTTTGGGAGGAAAGTGGAGACCTGAGCTGTGACTGAGCTTCTGCTCAGAGGGTCTCCGGAGAGCAGAGAGGGTTCCTGCCTCACCCTACTCATCTTTTTGCAGAGATGAGGCAGGAAACCTTGATGCAATTCCAAGGATGCTGACACATGTCCCACATGTTCCTCTTCAGGTAAAATAGGTGCGGTATAGATCAGAAAGACACACTGAGGCAGGGAACCACACTTTTCTGCTGGGTTGCTATAATAAAGGAACACATGGATCACCACAAAAATATTTCCTCTCAAGTTCTGGAGGCCAGAGTCTGAAGCCAAGGGGCGGCTGCTGAGGCTCTGGGGCGAATGTGTGCCTTGTCTCCCAGCTTCTGGGGCTGTAGCATTGCTTGGCATCACTTCAACTTCAAGATAAACTCTACCCATGTCCTAAACTCGGTGACACCTTTTGCCATATAAAGTAATCACACGAGGCTTCAGGGATTAGCATGTGGACATAGCATTTGGGAGCCACCAGCCACTATACCATGCTCTGGATTGACACTGGTTTTCCCAGAAAATGTATCCGTGAGGCTCAGAATAGAGGCATCTGGGAGGGTGCACGGAGCTCCTATGCATCAGCTCTGTGTCTTCCTGACACTTGGCCAGCCTCTATTTGTGTTCCGGTCCACAAAGAAAAACAAGCTCCTAAATCCACATTCCTCCCAAGGGCTCTGCTCTGTATCTTGTGGACCCTCAAGGTTCCCAGAAGCTCCTCCAGGACCCGAGGGAGAGGACAAGAAGGGCTCTGAGCTCTGGACTGCTCTCAACCACAGCAGCTCCACGCACCTGACTACTATTATATGTGAGGCCATCCCTGCTCCTTCTCATCTTCTTTTTCATCTTTGAGTGTGTGTGTGCGCGTGTGTATGCATGTGAGTGAGTGTGTGTGTGTATGTGTGTGCGCGAGTATGTGCAGTGTGTGTATATGTGTGTGTGAGCATGTGTGTAATGTGTGTATGTGTGTGTTTGTGTTTGTATGTGTGTGTGTGTGTGTGTGTGTGTGTGTGTGTGTGTGTGTGTGTGTGTGTGTGGTGTATAAGAACTTCTTTTGGTTCCAAAGGGTTACCCTGAAGAAATTAAAGTTTGCAAAGTACAGCTTGATGCCGCACCCCAATGCCTAGTGCTGTCTGGAAGGAGCCCATCTCTGGACTCAGATACACCCAGCCTGATTCTCCTTGCTATCCCCTCTCCACTCCATGCCCTTGGGTAAGTTACCTGACATCTTCGAGCATCCCGCTGCTTCTCAGCTGTGGAACAGGAACACTAATAGAAGCCTCCTCAGAGGGCTCCTGAGGGAATTGAATGAGATAACACACCTATAATGCTTAAAACACACTCAGGGAAGAATGGCTGTCATTTCCCTGTTGTCTTCACGAACGTGTGTGTCTCCACTGCTCAGTTCTCCTGATGCTCAGCCTAGGACTGCTGAAAAGTGCAAATGTTTATCCAGAACAGGTGGGCCCAGCTGGTTCCTTCACTGGAACTTCCAGAAGAGATGGCTGGCAGCTCTGGCAATGAGGTGAAGTGTCACTCTCCCAAGCTCATTGACACAGTGCCCAAATGATCCTGACATGTGCCCGGGTGCACGGCCATTGTCTCCAAGAGGATCCCAAAGAGGTCGTAAGGACCTAAGTCATGGCCCCATGGGAGACATGGAGCTTTCTCAGCATCTTTGATAATTATGAAGTTTTATCTACATATGCCTGTGCGCATGACCTTGTAATTGGCAACTAAAGCCTTAGTGGCCAAGCACAATTCACCAGAAGGGGCCACCAGAAGTGGCAAAGGACAGCGAGCCTGCTTCTGTGAAGGGCCACCAGTTACCCTAGTTTCCAGACTGGATGCAACCCCTGAGCTGGGAGGCAGGCTGGCTGACATCAGTCTCCCTGCCCTACTCCCAAACAGCTGCTTTGAGCATAGATTCTGATTGAGCTTTAGAATGCATCATAATGACAGATTAGCATGTATTGACTGCTCGGTGCCTCCCAGGCACTGTGCTCAAGTTCCCCTAAATGAACCTATTATCCCTTTCTACAGATGAGGTGTAGGAGCACAAGTGACTTCCTAAAGGTCATTTAGCTACACAGCCACAGTGAGATTTGCCTCTCTCTATAGGCTGTGCTCCCTACCCAGGCTCGATCCCCTCTAGTACCTCTGGTGTTCTTGCAGAAGAGTTGGCACTGCCTGTGCCCTGGCATCTTTATTGCAGACAGAGCCTAGCCCTCATCTTTAAACATAAATGTTCTATACAGCAGGAGTGGTGATTAAGTGAAGAAAACAAAATGAAACAAAACAAAACAAAAAACCCCAGTGCCACCAAAACATATAGAACAAACAGTTTTTGGAGCCCGATTCTCCACATAGGCTCTTAAAAGGGACAAACGTGAGGCTGGAGAGATAGAACAGTAGTTAAGTGTACTTTCTGTGTAAGCATGAGGACCTGAGGGGTCTGAGATTGCCTGAGGGTTTTAAAAAAACATTTTATTTATTTATTTGCACAAAGAGATACAGACACAGACACACACACAGAGAGAGAGGAGAGAGAGAGAGAGAGAGAGAGAGAGAGAGAGAGAGAGAGAGAGAGAGAGAGAGAATGAGAATGGGCATGCCAGGGCTTCTAGTCACTGCAATCGAACTCCAGATGCATGCACAACTCTATGCATCTGGCTTATGTGGGTACTGGGGAATTGAGCTCGGGTTGTTAGACTTGGCAGGCAAGCACCTTAACCGCTGAGCCATCCCCCTATCTCTGAGATTGCCTGAGTTTGAGCTGTGCATGGCCTTGCATGTCTGTAATCCCAATCCTACAGGAAGCCAAAGCCTGAAGAATTGTTGGGGCTCATAAAAAAGACAAGCTCCAGAATCAGTAAGAATTTGTCTCAAGAAAAAATAGGCAGGTGAATGATGGAGGGGGACATTCTCCTCTGGCTTTCCCACACCCTGAGGGTGCTGCATCAGCACATATATGTGTGTTTATCACCCCACCCGTCCCACCTCCACAACCCCACCTACTATACACACACACCAAACACAAAAGGGATGAAAGCCAACATGCACGTTAGCTGCTTTTCTTGAGACCCTATAGTATGCAGAGAGGAGTTCATATGATGTGTTGAACAGGCAGAAATCTCTGAAAAATGCCCCCTGAGATGTAGGGCACTCATTTGAAGAGAAGATGTACCTCTTTGGGGGAGGGACAAGAGGGCAGTTCTGAAGAAAGAAACTGGGTCTGGAGAGATAGATCAGCTATTAAAGGTGCTTGCTTGCAAAGCCTGATGGCTCAGGTTTGATTCTCTGGGACCCACATAAATCCAGATGCACAAAGTGGGACATGCATTTGGAGTTTGTTTGCAGTGGCTAGAGGCCCTGGTGTGCCCATATATTCTCTCTTCCTCCCTGCAAATAAATAATAAATAAAATTTATTTTAAAATTTAAAAAAGGGATTTGGGACCAGAACAGGTCTAGCATTGGTGATTTCTTGGAGGGGCCAGTCGACTTCTTAGAATGAGGAGAGAGGTACCAGAATGAAACACAGAAGGAGGGGCGGGGAAAGGAAGTGACATTTGAAGGAGGATGACTTTAATGTGATCTGAGAAGGAGGATTTCTTCTAACAGCATTAGCAATAACACCAGCAATACTAACACCCAGCAGTAGCTAAAATTTAGTGAGGACTTACTATGAGCCATCTGGGTTCTAGTTGAATTATCACATTTAGTCCTATAAGGTAGAAGCCATTATTTGTCTCCTATTTACTAATAAGGAAATCAAAGCTCACCAATGTTAAATTACTTGCTTAAGGTTGCACAGCTTAAAAGCTTAAAAGGTTGCTAGCCCATTTAAAACTCTGGCTTGTGGAATCATAGAGTTCACATTCTCCCAGTTTTCTTCCTGCTTTTCCCATGACCTGGCTGTTCCCTGCATTTGGTCTTCTGAAGGTGGATGCTTTTTATGCAGTGCGGTGGACCCCTGGCATTATTTGGGTCTTTTACATTAGAACATAATAGATTCCCCAGCCTCTAGGAAGTTGGATTTGGTCAATGAGATGTCAAAGCCACACTGAGATTGTACGTGTGGACTGTGATGGCGGGTGAGAAACTTAGAAACGGGAAGTGGTAATGGCATTTTTTGACACATATTGCAACTTCCTGCATCAACTAGAAGTGGGTTTGAACTTGGGGGTGCTGGGAAAGGTCCTTCATGGTCCTCTTCCCTTGTGCTTTTGTCACCACCAGGGCTGCACCATCTCTTCTTTGCTGCTTCCATTTCCTAGCAGAAAATGTTCCTGCCTTAGCAGAGGAGCGGGGCTGCTGGAAACAGGATGTCCACTGAAGGGTCATTTGACCAGAAACCTCCAGCTCTTGGCCTTGGGGCTTCTTAGGTGAAGGATACAGTCTAAAAACAGAGAACTTGGTGTTCTGTACTTTCTCAAGCTGGGGAGAAGACGAGCCCATCAGTTGCCAGTTGGCAAAAGAAAGGGGACAATTTCTTCCATCTCAAAGACATTTCAGTGCACTAATGGAGGGAGCAGTGGGGAACATTCAAAATTAGTTACTCTTTTTCAGAGAGTGCCCGTCTCTTGATGGCCCAATCCATATCCTAAGCTACCCTTGTGGGAGATAGAGCATGCCCTAATTTAAAAAGAACAATAGGTTTTGGGTATTTTTTTTGGAACAGTTTAGGTTTGCAGCAAAATTGAGTAAGAAAGACAGTTCCCCACATGCCTCCTCTGCCACCTTCTTGCCCATACCATCCCACCAAGGGCATTTTTGTTATGACGAGGACACTGAACTGGTATGTCATGACCACCCAGAACCCAAGGTTCTTGGTCAGGTTTTCTCTTGGTATTCCATGTCCTATGGATTTTGGAGTACATCCATTTTTATCTGAGAGGATAAGGGGTGACTGGCCGGTGACAACCAGGTAGGTCAAGGCCTCAGCCAGTACTCATCCCCACCCTTGGTTAGCCCACACAACCATGGCTTCTCTTCCAGAAAATGCAACCATATGATTTCATAGGGAGCAGATAATAAGAAAGGCAGAGGGAATATACTGAGAAGCTGACACGAATAAATTCTCTGGACCTTGAGAACTAGGGATCGCTCCACACCCTGCTACTTTGGGTGGTCTGCCCAGTAGTTTATTTTCATCCCTGAAGACCCTGAGACAAGGCTGGGAGACTGTAAATGTGAGGACATTTAGATTGGGGCCTGCAGGAGGAGAGTGTCAGAGAACAGCAAGCCTCTGGAGTCAACTTGGGGCCAAGTTAGGATCTGGGACTCACTAATCCTAAGTGCAAAATGGCCATAAGAAGTATGTGATATAACAAGCCTCAAATGTCTGTGGACCCGAGGTTCACAAGATCACTCCAGGCCCAGTGACTTGCTTAGAGGCCACTCAAGACTCAGCCAAAAATCCCACTGACAGCTCAGATGCTTCAAAAGGATGCAAAGCAAAGTGCACAGGAAAAAGGCACATGGGCGATTCCGAGGTTCCCAGGCACCTGCTTCCAAGTGTCCTCTCTCCAGCAGAGAACACTTAATTTCCCCAGCAAAGAGTTGTGACAATGTGTGTGAAATGCTGTCTACCAGGGAAGCTCATTAGAGACTCAGTGCCCCAGGCTTTTGTGGGGGGGGCATAGGCACCCTGTCCTAGCACATACCATGATCCCTGTCTCCCAGAAGGCAAAGTGGGTGTTCAGCATAAACCACCATTGTTTATATTAACAGTTTAGGTACAGAGAGCTAAGCATAGCTGCGTTGGGAATGGTGGGATCCTGTGCCAAAGCCAAGCTCCCAGACACAAGGCAGAGGTGAACCTTCCAACAGGATTTCTAAGGACGGTGGTCTCAGGCCTGCTGTAACTAGTAAACTTTCTTGTTTGGCTTATAGCAGATGCTCAATAAACTGAAGCTTTGATTGTCACAGCACAGAGAAACCATCATATCACCACTGGTGTTCTCCAAATCTTTTGGAAACTGATAAACAGGAGCCTACATATATGCCCAGGTATGTTACATGTCTATGGCACATTTCCATGATGGCCCTTGTACACACAAGTGTGTATCTAAGGTAACAGAAGTGCTTACATAATGAACCTCTCATCTCAAAGGTCAAACCATCATTCTTCTACCTCAGGCCTTAGAGTTGGCCATTTCCAATGCTGACTTGCATGCCTTACAAGTCTAGCTGAGTCACTGATGAAAATGGTTCACTGAGGCAGGACCCTGGCCAGAGCCTTCCTGCTGGCTCCTGAATCAACTTTGTAGATATGATTCTAGCTCAGCTTGTTATTATCTGTGACTTGTAGGTCAACATACTCAGGATGATGAAGTATAGGGAGACTGTTAACTGCTTCACTAAAATAAAAGTAAACTAAGGATGTTTATAGCATTCTGCCAGCCCACCAGCCAGATGCTTCTATGCAAGCAAATGAGGGTAGCTGTGTGGGCTATCCTTAGCTTGACAGTGCTTGCTCTCAGGAGCCCCACATGGTACCCTAAACATTTATAAGCCATTAGGTTAGGGCCACTGTTGTTTAACCATCAACCCATTTTTTTCCTGTTTGAAATAATTTGCCTTGTGTCATCCATGACTGCCTCATTTTTCTGGGATCACCACAGGTCATTAAGAGCACAGCTGCATCTTGTCTTGTAGTTTTATTTCAGAAGACCAGATGTGCACCTCGCCTGCCTTAGGCTTCACTTCCCTTAGCAGGTACTGGCTTTGCCTGTCCAAGTTTGAAGAACTCCATAGAGAAGGCAGAAGGTAACCGAAGTTGTGAGTTCTCCTTTCTCTCTCATCTCCAGCGTCATACACTCCTCCCCACCAACCGTCTCCCTTTCTTGTCCTAAATTCCTTCAAACAAGTAGAATAACAAGACACCAATATATCAACAATTGTGAAAAAAAGTCATTAAAAGCCCAATATTACAGGGGCTCGTTGTACTATTTGGCCAATTTGTATGTTTAAACTTTTTCAGTGTATAGATTTAGTAAAAAACAAAAAAAAAGTCTACAGAATTAGAAAGCATAAATAAGCAGAATAAGCAGTCTGGATCTCAGTGGGAGGGATCAAAGAAGAGGGACTTTGCACTTAAATGGAGATTAAGTAAGGCATAGGATCATGCAGAAATTAGAGCGCTCTGTGGGCCTTGTACTCCCAAACCCAAATACCCAGCTTCCTGTCTTTCTAGTTCTTCCTTCCAGCCCAGTGATGACTAAAGGGGAGAATTCTTACGCTGCCTCAGCAGAGACATCTAGTGTTTTAGGCATTTGTCTCCCATTTTCCCATGGGATAAAAGACCTACCCGAGGTTACAGTCTGGTCTTAAAGGTAACTGTTTAATTGTCATATGTACTTAGAGCTTGGGTCTTTTTATGTCTCCCATCTTACGTGGTATCTTTTTTTCTTTTCCACAAGATTCCAGAAGACAGTTTTTATGTCTTTAACTATATTCAGAAAGCTGTGGCACATCACTGAACTCAGGAATGTCCCTCCCCAGCTGTGATTTCTTTCTTCTCCTGTAGCATCACCACCTGGGCCATGGGTCACAAGGGCCAGGGCTGCGTCAAGCCTCCAGGTAAGAGCAAGAAAAGAAAGGTGAGCAGATCCAGTCTTCTAAAACTAGGCAAAGAGGGAACAGACCCAAGCCAACTTCTGGGTGAACCTGGTGGTCCACAGAAAACAGGATGTGGAATCACTTTCCCAAACTAGCAGCTGTACAGGAATTAACCTAGATCACCATTTAGTATACACACGAAGCCGCGTTCTTCCCTCCAAGAGCTCCACTCATTAAAGGACACATTTCAGAGCATAACATTATTAGACTATTGATCGTTGCTTGTTTCGATGTTTAATTCAGCAACAACTTGGGTTGTGGAGAGCTTTAAATGAAAGGGATGCTCTGAAGACCTGAGTAAGTGTTCCAATTTTCCACTGGGCTTCACAACAGCCTTGGCAAGGCAGTGAGGACCATGCGCTCTGGTGGCACAAGGTTCTTATAGGTGGGGAATTCAGCAGCTGGCTGCAGAGCCAGGCTCTGCTGTCTTACAGTACAGAAAATAGAAAAGACAGAGATCGCACATGAATCCAAACAACTTCCGCTCCCTCTGTCACCACACATTAAATGATCCAGGACCGAAATTCAATACACACCTCAGGCACTCTTGTGGAACAGTACCGGCACACTGTGGTGCCATCAGCACCCGGGAGGAATAGAATAGCAGGGAAAAAGAAAAGAAAAAAAGAGAAGCTTTGTTTGGACACGCCTGGGGATCAGAGCTGCCCCTGGGAAGCCACTCCTGGTTGGATTATAGGACCAGTTCAGGCACAAACCAGGGCAGTTCCTCTTCTCCCTGGAGCTGGCGGGTCTTCAGGATCCCAAAGGCAAGCAGGATATTCAGGGACAAGCACGTCTGAATCCAGACTTAGAGGCAGCAAGCTTCAGTGTCCCTGGGACCCTGGCTGTCATCATTCCTTGTCTATTCCTCTCCTAACGGCTTGCACAGAACCAGAAATGGTCTTGGTACCCAGATGATGCTCTATTGCCTGACGAAGAGCTTCTCAAAGTGTGGTCCCTTGACAGGATGCCCAGCATCATCTGGGAGCTTATTGAAAATACACATTTCTCAGGCCTCATGCCAGACTTCTCCAATCAGAAACTTTGAGAAGGAGACCTTGCCACCTGTCCAGTGTTCAGAAGTTTGGAATGGGTCTGAGAAATGTGCATTTAAAAGAAGTCCTCCCGGTGACTCTCAGGCACTCTTGGTTTTGAGAACATTGGTTTGGATGATCACAATAGCTTGTCTCATGCCTTCAATTCAGTCCCTACTCTTACCAAAATTGACCTTCTAAAATATAAACCTCATTGGCTCTGGTGCCTGGCCTATAGTAGGTGCATAATAAATACATATTGACTGACTCAATGAAATATGACCTTTACTTTAAAAAAACTGATGGCTACTGAGGTCTATGAGGTGGTATGGGTGGTACTGGTCTATAATCTCAGTTACTTAGGAGGCTGAGGCAGGAGGATTGTGAGTTCGAGTCCAGCCTGAGCAACTTAGTGAGGTCCTGTCTTAAAAAAAGAGTCCCTAGGTTAAATCCCTGGTATCATAAAAAAGTAAAACAAGCATCTCTCTGTAAAGTAGAATGATATTTATCTGATTATTGTTCATTTGTTTTGGTGCTATTTTTTTTGTTGGTACCTCTCCTTCACAGATATTTATATTGCTCAAGGCATTTGGTAAACACCAAGCATTAATATTTTCTTTTAAATCTCTCAGCCTTGAGAGGTAGAAAGTAGGTAGTTTTTCTTTCCAGATGAAGACATTGAGGCCCAGAAGGGCTGTAAAATTTGCCCAAGGACACACAGATGCTAGGGAAGAGCTGGAGTTCAAATCCACGTGTGTCTTCAAAGCTCATGTGTGTCCTTTGAAACTCGAACCTCGATATCCCTTCTACAATCCTCCTGCTCGACACCTCTCTCAGGGCTCCACAGTCTGGCCTGAGCACACCATTGCCCTTCTCAAGAACTTCCTGGAGAATTAACAGCTGTCCAGAGCATCTCAGCAACTCCTTCAGGACACTACTTGATGACACTAAGGATTCAGGGTTGCATGCAGGAGGTATATGGGATCTCCAAGCCTTTAGGGAAGTAGATGAAAGCTGGTCCTCAGACTGCCTGCATCCAGTGTCCTGGGGGCAGATGAGAAAGGCAGAATAGTGGATCCCGCAGTCTGTGCCTCCTCCAGTTCTAACACAGTGGGCTTGGGGTGTGGCTGGTGATGCCTCTTTCTTTAGCTCCCTGCTCCCTCGAGATGATTCTGAGCAGCATTGTTAGAGGACCACCACTCTGGGGCCTGTGTTGGTCTTACTCTTGTGGGTCACCTGCAGCAGATGCAGAAGGCTGCTGCTTGACAGGCCATCAGAGAATGAATGAATGAGCCCTTTTCTCCTAAAAGGATTGAGGTGGGATGGGGTATCCCATAAAATACTCATAGAAGAAAAGAAACCACAGCAGAAACAGCCTTTCCAGATGCGGCACCAGCTGTTGGCACGTAAGCAACAAGCCTGAGTGTGAATAAAAGACACATGTTCTCAGCCACAAAAACTTGACGTATTGACTTTGGCAAGCCTGTGGACCACGTGGCACTGATAATGTTATTAACGCTGAATGTATTTGCCTGACCTTATCAGGCTGGATAAAGAGCACAGGTGTCTAATTAAGTTCAGATGCCAGCACCTCTAACTTCTTTTTTGGTAGCTGTTGAACCCATCATTTACCCCGATGCTTCTGAAGTGATCGCCTCGAAAACCAAAGGAAGTTGGTCATTAGCATTTGTGAGGCGCTTATCATGATTTGTGGCAGGAGGAATCTGGTGCCCAGAGATGGAGGGTGTTTCATTCTGCTTGGCCTGACACCAGCCCAGCTGGTAGGAGACCTGGCTTATCACCCATCACACTGGCCACCAGGCTCTACCCTTCATCGTTGCCATTCAGATGACTTGGAAGGGGACCCTAATGAGCTAACTGATCAAAAGGGCAGATGAGTTGGGAGAGGAAGCCAGGGCTGGGTGTCAGAGCTAAGAGCCAAGGGACTCATGAGTCAGGAGTGAATGATGAGGAGCTGGTGGAAGGCTTTCTATTTAGATTCAAAACAAACCTTAAAATAATTGCAAAGAGTAGTAAACATAACTATAGATCTTACTGTGTGCCCGAAATATGCCCAAGCCCCGTCACGCATATAGTTTATTTAATTTCTAACATCTATTAATCCTGATTTTAAACATGAGGAAACTGAGGCAAAAGCAGTAAGTTAGGGACAGTAAACATAATTGGATTGGACATCTTTTTTCAACTCTGTCCACTAAGTCTCCTCTTTTGTTATAGCAGCCAAGTGTACTTGAACATGCCCGATGCAAGAATATTACTCCCAGAGAACTCCTTCTTCCTCTTCAACTATACGAAAGCTATTCCTTGGGTGAATTGTAATGGAGTTGTTGAAAAAAATGGAGTTGGGCTATACTAACAGAGATATATGTATACAAGCTGGAGGAGATGGCAGGCTTGCTAACCTAACTCCGAGGACTGTTCTGGCACCTCAGGGAATTTGGGAAGGCAGTTGTCAAATCAAGAGTTCCTGAGGCAGGGCGAGATGGTCAGTGAGAGAGACCAAAGCCAGGACTCAGAGGATCTGATGGTAGAGACAGAGAGTCCTGACAGGTGGGGCAGGAAAGAGGCACCAGGGCTGCCATCAGGGACCAAGGGCTGATTAGTTTTTGTAGTTTGGATAGTAAATGTCCCCCAAGGTACTGTTTTGGAGTAGAGAGATGGTAGTGGAACCTAGCAGAAGCTTTAGGAGGTGGAGCCTAGTGGGAGGTATTTAGGTCATTGGGGGTTTGCTCTTAAGGGACTCATGGTCCCCAAACTCCCGCCTCACTTTCTTTTGGTTCCTCAAGAACAGGGTGAGTGGTTGTGCTTTGTCACATGTGCCTGTCATAATGTGCTGCCTCCTCAAAGGCCCAAAATGATGCAGCCAATCAATTATGGACTAGAACCTCTAAAATTGTGACCCAAATAAGCATTATCTCTTTATATTTAAAATTTTTATTTAATTTAGCATTACAACTTACTATAGCAAATAATTTTTCAATTATTTGCTCTCGTAATGGCAAGCTGATGAAAACACTTGTCTTAGGTAATTTTTCACTTGTTTCAGACCTGAAACAGAACCATGGCTAGTACACCCTCACACCCTCTTATTTTCATGTCTTTTTGTGTTCCACTGAGTTTAATTAGGATTGCTTCCCTTAAGCATGGGGAATGAGGTTATTTACTGAAGAGTTGTCAAATCAGGGAAGAAGACCTGATTTTCTTCCTTTTTATATAAACTTTTTAATGATAATCTTGAATTTATAGAAAAATTACACACGTAGTACAGAGGGTTTCTATATATGTCCTATCCAGTTTCCCCTATCAAAATCCTGCCTTGGTATGTTACATTTGTCATAACTTCTGAACTGAAATCAAGTCATGATTATTGACTAACAGCTGTACTTTATATTTACCCAATGCCCCCAGGATCTCATCCAGGACATCCTGTCACTATCAAAGTCACATTGGTTGTCATATCTCCTTAGCCCCCCACCCCCGCCCCCCGGGCTGTCAACAAGTGCTCATGCTCCTTGGTTGTAATGACCTAGGCAGTTTTGAATGGCACTGGTCAGGTATTTTGCAGAATAACCCCAACCGAGGTTTGTCAGATATGTTTTTCATGGTCAGACTGGGGGGCAGTGAGGTGGGGGAGGACAACCACAAAGGCAGCATGGCATTTGCATTGCATGGTATCATGAGCACATGCCATTGACGTGCCATCACCCTTGTTCATGCTGACCTTGATCACTTGGCTGACGGGGTGCCTCTCAGGTTTCTCCCCCACACTTCAAGCTCCTACTCTCTGAAGGAAGTCACTGTGCAGAGCTCATGCTTGAGCACTGTGGAATTATGCTTCACTTCCTTAAGGGTC